>JAIEZT010000021.1:5090818-5185812 GCA_019594935.1 Periophthalmus modestus
CTCATTTTATATTTTATGAAAATGTTATCAAAACCACTCGGAGCGCCTCAAAGCAATCAATGATTGTTTAGCTAGCAACGCAGTACGGGCAGGTCAATCAGCGCTCCGAATCCCATTGTTTGCTGTCATAGCGTTCATTCAATCCCAACGCCTTGCCAAGGAAAGCCAAGCAGGCGCACCATCGTAATTCCCCGCTCCCCATGCCTGTGTGGTCTCATTCTGATTACACGGCTACACATGCTTTCTAATTGACAGAGCCGCCTCTTTGCCACCAGAGAAAGAAATGAGGCCACTATAGAGCAGAAGGGTCTCATAGCAGCAGGGTTCGGTTTCCTATAACTCTCCAAGTGCGTGGACGTCAGCCAATGCCAGCTAATTATCCTTCATGCCTTTTAACCAGTCCCTCCCAGAAAATCTATCCAGTCAAATGCGGTGTTGTAGTGTGACTGCAGGAGTGTGTAATGAACAGCTCCCGGCTATATAGGTCTTTGCCTGATTTTTACGGTCTTCCAAACATGAAAAAACACAGCTATTGAAACATCTTAAACCATTTGCAGCTTTCCCAACCTGTTCCTCATTCACCTTATTCACCACAAAAACCTTTATAATTGCTTTTCACAACTTTCAGAGGCCAAAACAGAGTTGTTAGTTGTTAATGCTAACAACAACTAGCATGCTATGAGTACACCAACCTAACTTCCAGGTTCCATGGACTATAAAAATAAAAATGCAGTATACAGTGAATTCATTTTGACGCAGGAGGAGCTCTACCGCCTTTATACATTATAAAACATCTGTTTACTGGGGCAAAGCAAATTTTACTTATTACATAAAAAAGAAATTAGGTGCAGCCTGTTCAAGTCACCAAAATAATCCTACAATAAATGAGAAGAGTGGCACATTAAATTACAAAGTCATTAAAAAGGATTAAATTGATACTAGAAAACAAAAAGTATTTGTGTATTGGTTTCATCTGGGTTTAATTTAAGCATTATTTTAATTTTAAAAAAAAAGTTTTTCAAGATTACAACAAGAGAATCCACTAGGTTGAATTCCCAGCCCAGTTAGGACTTTTCTATGTCTAGAAGAGAGGGAGAATTACTTTGTTGAAAACTGGGAAAATGTGTCTCAAGAGAGGGGAGGGGGTGCCCCAGGGTCAACCCTGGGACCCCTGTGGTTCCCTACATGCTGCCATAGGGCCAGTTAATATACAGAAATAATGTGTCCTACTACAACTCTGCAGATGACACTCAGATCTATGTCTCACTGCAGCAGGTGAATATGGACCAGTGGATTCACTCTGACACTGCATCCAAACAGATCAGTGAGTGGATGGCAAAACAACTTTCTTCAGCTCTAAACTCAGACAAAGACTGAAGTCATAGTCTTTGGCCACAGAACATAGAGAAAGTGGTCAGCAGTCATCCTCCAGTCTCTCTCTCCTACAAACCTTGAAAATCTATGGGGGGGGTAAGTAGTAATGGACTTGAACTTTAACAGCCACATCAAATCAATAACATCTGCCGCTTTTTACCATCTAAAAAAAACAATGCAAAAATCAAAAGATATACTGTCAAAACCCAGACTTAGAGAGACTTGCATCCATGCATTTGTCTCCAGTAGGTCAGACTACTGGTTAAACAGCTTTTCAGGTTCATGCAGCTAAAACCTGGAACAGTTTTCCTGAAGATGTGACAACAGGCCTCTACTTTGACAATGTTTAAATCCAGGCTCAAAACGGTTCTGTTTAACTGTGCACATGACTGAAAGGTTTTTATTTTGCACTCTTCTTTTCTTTTAATGTTAATTTTTATGATGATTATTGGGTGATTATTATGTTTTGATTTGTTGTATCATAATTTCAATGTTTTTCTTATTCTGTAAAGCACTTTGAAATTACTTCGTATACAAAATTGTGCTATACAAATAAATTTGCCTTGCCATATTTTCCTAACCTAACCACCAGCTAATTATACCCCACACCACTTAACCTGCCCCTTCAAATGTATCACAGTCTTACACACCAAACATCGGCACATAAAAAGCCATACAAGACCTTATAAATGATAAATGAAACTATTTGCCGGAGAACAGTATTCTTGTGAGAAAGGAAATAGGAGCACTTTAGTCCCAGCGTCGAAATCTAAGTTAGAGAGGACTTTTAATCTGCCCCAACCTCACCAAAGCTGCTCTTACCAAGACCAAAAAGTGGCCTGAGACCAGTTCTGCCTCCTGGGCCTAAGTGGTCTGAGAGGAGGGGCAGATCAAATAATCATGAGATAAACAAGGCCAAAACAGAGCACGATGTCACGCTAAGCTAACACGTCAGCACTATTCTCCACTATGATTTGGCGTTTTTAGTGCAAGACAGGTCACTGCAGTGGGACGGTGAAGGCCATGAATAATTTATACTTGAACAGATGTGAAATCTATATGTAATTGGATCCTCAAAATACGATAGAGTTTAATTATCGCATATGAATATATGTGATAAAAGCATGATACAACCTGACAAACCTGATGTACTGTACATGATGTGATTATGTACAGTAATTTAATTAGTGAAATGCATGTTGATTGTGCTGTGTGGTAGCACTCTGATGGAGCGACTTAGCTGTTGTGTACCTGTACCTCCCCCTTGAAGGCAAGGCAAGTTTATTTGTATACCACAAAGTAATTCAAAGTGCTAGAATAAAAAGACAACAAACAAACATAAAATAATCATCCTAAAACAACATTTAAAAGAGAAGAGTACAAAATAAAAACATTTCAGTTATAATGTACAGCTAAACAGAACTGTTTAAACATCTTCAGGAAGACTGCTCCAGGTTTTAGCTGCATAAAATTGAAAACACTGTTTCCCCATGTTTAGTGGAGCTGACTCAGGGACCAGCTGGAGGCCGGTCCCTGAAGTCCTCAGAGTGTGAGATGGTTCATATGGCACTAACATGTTGGAGATGTACGTTTGGTACTAGGTCATGGGAGAGACTTGTTCACAAGCAGAGCTGCACTAAACCTTTTTGTACTGAAGCTACTGTAGTTTGTAAAATGGCACACCAACCAAACCAGTCCTGAAAAAAAACCTCAAATATAATCATAAATGTCTTTTGTTAAATGCATAAACATAATTAGCAAATAGTTTTGGCATTCCCGTATTCAACCTAAGACTTAACAGGGAAAATAAAATAAGTCAGACTAAAAAATCATATTATGTAAAATCCATTGTTTGGAGCTTTCTACCATGTTATAACATTGTTTCCCATCGAAAACATACCTGAAGAGGTTTTAGGCTAGTAAGGGTATTAGGCTAATCACTATTTGAACCCCCCTGTCCATGTCTCAGCCCACAATCCTATGTCCCAGCCAGCAGCAAACACATGACACAAAACTCTACAAACTTGCCAAACATGTCGTGTGATGTGCAGTAGTTTCAGGTTTGAGTGACTTAGCACGGAGAAAAAAAAGGGAGGAATTTATTCAAATGCATTGAACATTTTAACATGTGGTTTTCGGTGACATGGTAACATGGTGATCTGAACCATGATGTAGGATACCTGAGCACCTAAGGAAGTCCCATCCAGACACATTAAGGAACATGTTTCAATTTTCAAGTACATTCAATTGTATGAACCAAACTGACACCACCTATCCAAATCCTAGCTTCTCTCTTATTTACTACACACATCTTACTTGCACCAAAATAATGTGATTTCTTATTTCTCCAGAGCTGTTTTTATCACTGTCAGTGGTTGCTGCAGCTGCTGAAAATTGGTCTCCTATGATGGATTCTCTCTTGTATGAGTTCCAAACATACTACCATAAACTCTACAGCAAAGGGCTGCTGAAATTGGTTAAACGTTCCAACATAATACCTTAACTACCATCTTGTCTCTATTTTACTACCAAAATGCCTTATCAGTAAAACGACCTCACTGCCCTCTCATCTCAACTACGGGCTCCATCTTGGCTCTATTACACCAAGAGCAGAACATAAAAAGAACTGCATTGGGCTAAATGTGAAACAGCTGCACTTAAACCACACATATATTATTCTATTTCCTCTGTGTAATGGATCGTAACGCAGGCCCAAACTTAAAAATGACTAAGTCCACCCAGTGCCTGCACATTAAGCCGAGGAATGGTGTTGATACTGTTGGAATGAAGCAATCTTCCCATTTGGCTCCATTACGCTGGAGAGAACATGGTGAGAAACAGTCTGTTTGAAGGGGAACTTGGCTTCATCTAATATTGGCATAATACTATCTATGGATCAACTACAATGATGCTTTGCAATCCATTAGTCATTCCCTAAGGTAAAAGTACACTATTACACCCTCTGCATTTGTTTTTTACTATTGTGCATGCTTTGGGCATATGGAGGTAACTGGAGTGTCGAGGAAACCTACCCAGACACAGGAAGAACGAGCAAACTCCACACAGAAAGGGCGGCTCAGAACCTTCTTGCTGTTTGGTGAGAGTATTAGCCACTCAGCCCTCGTGCCGCACATCTAGTGGGTGATAATAAACTACTGTAGCCACAGCTTCCCTGAGATAGATTAACTGTAGCGAGGCTGCTAGTCTGTGCCCTATTCATACTAAGTATGTTGGATGAATTGTGTTGCCTAAGGACAGAACGAAAAGCATGCACTGGTCCAAAAGGGAGTCAGTCCTCCCCCCCTGTGAAAAAAGGAGTAGGATCTATGTAAAAGTTTCACTTCTACCTACTCCTTTTCTAAATCTTATTGATTGTAAAGTTTTCAATCAATCAATCAGTTGATCAATGCTCAAAACACTGATCCACTGCAAATGTATATGCCCATCTGCTTTGACAGGGAGGTAGTTTAAGAAATCAGTTGTAAAATTGAACTTAGAGAACATGGCTTGTTCTCCAAGTTCAGTCTCCACACAATTCCACACATTCATATGCCACATGTGTATATATGTGTATATGTACAGTATATGCACGTATGTTAACTTGATACAGTTTTCAAAATAGTTACTTAATAATAATAAGCTATTTAAAGGTGCACTAAGTAACTAAGTAACAATATGTTTGCCTAGAAAGTTCCAAAGTATGGCTTTAAACTTACCTATTTCCATGTCAACAAGTAGGTGGTACCACTAGGCCAAGATAAAGGTCAGATCTGTGGAGCTGGGATCCCCCTCACAGTAACAAGACGTGCTTTTCAAGGTATTTGTCAATAAAACCAGACCCTCCACCTGAAATGTTGCACTGTACATCTTTAATTATCTATCTTATCTGTTTTCCCAGTCCATATACTCTTTCTAGACTTGATTTTCATTTTGTTTCCCAACTGCCTACAGTCCTGCTTTTGCCTTCAGATAGGGCGGACACACAAATAAGCATGTTTTGTGCACTATTCATTCATAAGTCATAAAACATGGAATAATCAAAGCAAAGATTTTTTTAAAGGCGGAGTAAAGCAAACTGTGACATCTATGATTTAATAAATTCTGTTAGACTGTTACTGTTACATCAGAATGTGGTTAATATTGCACATCACTGTGTCCACCATTATATTAATCTAACAATAAAACCTTGCTATGTTTCAATCATCTCTTTCAACTGCTACCCCATCATGAGCGAATGTCCTATATTGTGAAGTTTAGGAACTAAATCATGCTTACCGGGCCGTTCAGAGCTGAGTGCACCTGACTGCCTCCGAAGCGCTTCAGGCATTCTCCGACCATTACGCCCATCCAGGTGTGCAGCGCGACGGGCCGACCTCTGAGCATCAAGACAAGGTCCTCCACGTGGAAAAAAGGACAAACACGGTGTATCCATCTGCTTCCTCACCTTTTAACTCATCATCCTGCCAACAACGCCATTGTGCTGGGCGACAGCCAGGGACGGGTCACGCTGTTGTATCACTCTAAGCAGCAAGGAAAAAGTGTCCTTGCACAGTCATCCTCGACCAACAGAGATTATTGAGAAAACAGATTATTGTATGTTTTCAGCAGAGGTTAGGTTGAAACTAGGACAGTTTGTTTCATAAATTCTCCATGAAATTTAGTTTTTAAATTGTGTCTTTCTAGCATATTGGGACTTAGGGCTGTTATATGACGTTATATGAACGGTGTACAATTATAGACAGCCACTCTAAATTGGTTGAAAGTTTAATTTAAAACACCTGTACCCGAGTTTTGCCATGTATTTGTGCAAAAAAAAATTGTCTTGCATATATTGTATAAGCAGCTCTAGAGTCCAGTAAGTCCATTCTATTGTAGTATAATCAGAAAGTGTGTGGTTAGCATCCTAGCAAAACAATTCAATTCAAATTAAATTCTCGTAAAGGCCAAAATCACAACAGCGGATTCCTCTTAGGGCTGAACATGAGAACTGATTTAATAACAGAAAGTTAGAAAATCAACAATGAAAGAGAAACAGACAAGCAAATTAATCAACAGAAACAAGCAAATGGATAACTGTCCCAGACCATCCCCCTTTCCTTAGACCCTCCTTCTCGGCAAGGAAAAACTCCAAAAATCCAGTAGGAAAAAAGAAGAAACCTCGAGGAGAACCACAGTGAGGAGAGTCCCACTCCCATGGACGGACAGCTGCAGATGTGTCTAGGACTAATGCATCCATTTGCAGATAAAGTTCAAGTCTATAGGGCCAGAGCCCACTTAAACTAAGGGACAGAGAGGGGCCCACCCACAACAGGACGGGAGCCACCCCAGCCAGGCACTGGGTCATTCAGCCAGGCGAGGGAAGGGAGGGTCTGGGCCACAGAACAGGATCAGGCACAACAACCACTTATAAACTCATCACTTTGAATAATTAGGATGCTCGAAATGCGTAAGGTAAGTGAGGAGTAAGTTTGGACCACTGCAACCTTTATAAAGCTCTGTTTTTCATGTTTTTAAGACAGTACAGTACTTTTTAAACTACTGCTGTTGCCCAACTTGCAGATATACTTTCTAGAGTGAATCTGGCATAAACTAACCATTTTAAACATATAACTCCAAACACGTTATCAATAAGGATTCAACATGTTTAAACCCTCAAACACTGATTTATGATTTATATAAGAACTTTAATTCAACACCCATTCCTCATGCTGTTTTTCCGCACTTCGCCAACCTTACCCTCACACCTCTACAACAAAGGTCATGACAACAGTATATGAGCGCATCCATCCAGACGGGCTCAGTATGAACCAGCCACAGATCCCAAAGGACAGCGAGCAGATGGCCTGACCACATCGTGTCAGCACTTTCTTCCCACTGCAACATGACACACTCTCTATACGGTCAAACGAAACAGTAGCCATCCGCGACACCTTCAGACTCTATTTATATTGCATTTCACATCGCAGACAGGCTTTTCATACTTCCTAAAAAAAAAACGATATTCCCCCAAAATTTGGAAAACCTGAAAAACTGTCAAAACACAGCAAATCCAGGCTGATTCATTTTGAGGATTACGTTTACATTTCCGAGTTTTCATTACACGGAAAGATTTGGCGATCTCTTGTTACGCAGGATAAAAGCTTTTAAGTGGAAAAAAAAAAGCTAGATGAAACGAATACAGCCGAGAGAGATGGCATTCCGAAGCTAGATGTGCTCACTGGTAGAAAACGGGTGTGTGGAGGGATTGTCTTCTCACTGGAATATCGATCTTCCCTTTCTCCAATTCCGTCCTGTCTCCAATATCGAAGAGAGACAAAAACACGTAGCGTATGTCGACATTCATCAAGGGGGAGTAAATGTATTGCTGGACGTTTAACAATTGTTTACTGTTTTTCGGCTTAACTTGGACCCGATCATTGATCTCAGAGACAATCCGTAGCAGAGGCGGCTCGACATTGTTTGCAGAAATGATTGCGGCGATCTCGCAGATGGGCATCAGGTGTAATTACAAACATGGATTTCAAACTGTCAGCAAGATAAATGGCTATTTTGACTGGATTTGTCTTGGATCGCGAAGGGGCTACCTGCATTGAGGAGCTCTAAATGTTCCAGCTATTTGACTGGAATCTTGGATCGCGAAGGGGCTACCTGCCATTGAGGAGCTCTATTTTCTTCGCTTGGAATCTACCGTCCAGCAAGAACATATAGACATTGCCCGTAAATTCCCCCCCCCTCCGTTAGACCATCTTTAACAGAAAATCTATGTGTTTTAAAACAAAAGGTTCTCAAGGCACTCTTCAAACAAGTCACCTACAATATGTCGTGATGGTGGTGATAGAAGTAACTGCATCGCAAATGCCGCTGTCACCGTTACAAATAAGTGTTGCAGTAGAGTATGCCAAAACAACAATAGGAAGGGAGGTTAAAGTAATTGTATATTTCATTTGAGTCAGCTGTCAAAAGCTGTAGGCAAGCAGATCAAGAGAAATGATATTGGCCAAGAGTACTCGCCATGGATCAAACTGATGAACTGTCTACTAGAAATAATGTTCCCATCCCTCTTGTTGCTGATCACTATTTGTCTTTAAATAAAAAAGGGATAGGCTAATCCCCAGCTAGGCAGTCCTGACCAAGCCCATCCCAAGATGTAGAGATGGGTCCCCGGGTGCTGCACTACTGTTGCTTTTTACAGGCTTACACAGAAGGAGGGGTGAAACTCTGAGGATAAATTTCCTTACAGAAATATTAAGAAGTATACATACCCTAACATTAAACAGAGGGTATTATGCAAAATCAACTTTTTGGAGCTTTCTACCATGTTATAACCTTTGTCCCTCACCAAAAACATACTTGAAGAGGTTTTATAGGTCATCCATGCATGTTTCAGTGATCTTGCAATTTCTCCGGGGCCCTATTCAAATTCTTTTTGCAGTTTGATCCAGTCCAAGCCTTCACCAACTACGCTCCCACACGGCGATACACTAGAAATACAGCAAAGAGAAGGAGGACTCGGAGCGCCAAAAACTGAACCGGAACTTATTTTTGAAGAGGTATTGCAATTTTTGGGCAAATATAACAAAACAATAAAAGGTAACACGGTGATCTACCCCATAGAAGTATTATGTATTATTAGTTAGTATCAATACCCTGTGTAATAAAAAGTACTTCTGGATTGTTTACCATAACTTTTAGGTGTGGGGTTTGTCACCTGCTTGTCTCCAAGGAGATGTTGTTACATTGCCTGGGATATTAAATGTCGTGGTGTTAAAATGTCTATGTTACAATTATTCAGTTACAGGTGCTTTAGTGGCTCAAAAATCTCTTTGTGACAGGGATTGCCTCTCCACTAACCTGACCTGTAACTTGCTCAAGCTACGTCAAGTGCGTCAAGTCCATGGGGTCAAATAAGTTGTGAATGTTCCAGGTACAGCAAAAACCCAGACCCTCCTTCAGAAAAGCTACGTAGTCCACCTTTTTCTTTCACTAAATGTAACAGTTTATGCTCTCACTTTTCTTCACTTGCCCATCAAGATGCTAAATTATGTAAAATTGTAAACACAAATATTTATTGAGCAGTCTTATCTGCTTAAGTTCGCCTGCAGCTTACTCCTGACCTCACCTCTGTAGGTCCATCGACTGCTGACTTTTCCATTCTTTTACAAATCATTAAGTGGAGCCTCAGGGGGGTTCGCAGAGGCAGGCTGCTCACAGGTGCTTCTCTCTGGAGGGGCTTTTGTGCATCGATGAATACTGCCCCGACCCGCACTGACCCTACAGCCGCTGCTCCTTACAACCAATCAATTGTGTTCTCTTTCTGCCCGTGCAAACCCTTACTGGAGCAAAGTAAATCCAACTGTGAATGCCAGCGCAACAGCGAGTGTTTGCCTAAATGGACAGCACAACACAACCATTTTCACAATGAATGAACAATATGTCAATGCGGGACAACAAAAGAGCTGGCAAGTTTTTTACACCATGTTGTGCAAAGGCTTTCAGGATATAACTTATTCTTTGTCTGTTTAACAAGCTGTGGGATGTATTGATGGGGCCAACACCAGCTACATTAACCTCTAAACCATTTTGGACACATTAAGCAAGTTTTACTGACTATACAGAAAACCTAAAGGAAACCTACGGCAAGCACAGTTGAAGTAAACCTCCAGGTAAATATTCTTAACCAAAAACCTGATCAGCGAATGTCACAGAAGAGGAGGTGTTGGAGGTCCCATCACGGAAGGACCACCGGAACATAACTGAAGCAGCTGATGTTAAGAAATCCTACCAGAAGCTAGAGAGAACTGGTCTGACGGACAGCGCAGGAGCAGACCTTGAGCACCAGAGCGATAGAGGCCCAGATCTACCACAGCAGACAAAACCCAAGGTGTAGGCTGTGCAAAGAGGCCCCCGAGACAATCCAGCACATAACTGCAGGGTGTAAGAAGGGAGAACATACATGGGACGGCATAACCAAGTGGTGGGGATAGTGTACGAAAATATTATTATGATTTGACTAATGAGACTATGACAACACCTTTAGTTTCATAAATGGACACTTAAATAGACTGTGTTCATTGTACGTTAAATTGTCCTTGCATTTTGGGTGGAATTTTGTGGATTAATGACATCATTTTCAACTTTTTTCTAAATCTCTTCACAAACTGCCCCTTTTCTGATGTAAAACTATATTAATATATAATCCTACCACAGGTATTATCCCAATAACAAAGTAGATTAATAATTACAAAAACATGCAAGGATGACATATGCACTTTTAAATCAATTATAGCTTTTCAGTTGGACTATTTCTAACAAAAAAACACGACATTGCCTCAAGTAAACGCTTCAGTAACCATGAAATAAGTAGTTGTACGAAGTAATAAAAACACCTCCTGTAGCTCTGCAAACAACCCAGCCTTATCGTGTTAATGTGAGTGGTTAACTTAACCACCAGCTATGTGTTGGGGCCGTTTTTGGAGGAAGAGCCAAATCACAGAACAGATCATAAAAGGTACAATGAAACTTTACTGAAGACAATGCTGGAGTAACACTGGGGGTTTTGGAGTAACAGCACTATCATTTGAGATGTTAGAAGTGTCAATTCAACATGCTTTTTCTCCTTCAAAGACATTTGCGGGCAAGTGATACTGTATCTTTGTATCGCCAAAGATTTACAGGTACAAAAAAGAAACTTATATTTGTCTTGAAAAAAAAACACAACCATTTTAAACTCTTTTTAAGTTCGTACCCTTATTAACTTATACATTTTGAGCATCCTAATTATTCACCGCAATGACTTTATAAATACTTTAGATAGAGAGGAGTTTTGCCACCTCTAGCATGGGTAACGTTCACTTCCTGATTATTGGGTTTATAAAATGCTTCATACTCAGATTTAGCCAGCATGCAGCACACACACAGCTTATACAATATATCTGTACTGGGGCAAGACAAATTTTGCTCAGATACAGGAGATAAAAGTCTGGAGAGCCTTTAATATCACTACACTCAAAAATGCATTTATTTCAAAATCAGAAATTTCACTGGAACTGGCAGGCAGCTTTGAACAAAAATCCTGCACTATCTCAAATCGTCCAACCATAACAAAGTTTTTTTCATTCTGTGTTCCTCAGAGCCTTTCATTTTTTGCGCGCACTGCTCTTTCCAGATCAATTATTCTCACTAAAATAAGTAAGAGGTGCATATAAAATATTAAAGTCCGGGCTGAACAACGGTTGAAAGCCTCCCTAACGCGGGGGTGTTGTATCCTTTTTATTTTTCATGACCACGGTGGAACTGTGGCCAATCGGAAATACTGCAGAAGTCGCTTGGGGACTTTGGGGGATTGAAGGGAGGCAGCGGTTTTAAAGGCACTGTACCAGATTTTTGCTATCACAGAAAGTGGAAAAAACAGGAACTAATTCATTTCAAACAGTTTGCAGTGGTCCACAGTTATTCTTCGCTTACCTAATGCGTTCAGAGCATCCTAATCCCTCACCCTGTCGAGTTTATGAGCACTAACAGCAACTAGCATGCTAACCGTGCACTTCCCGATCCTCTGACGATAAAACGTTGGCTTAATTAGATGCAGACAGTACACGGCAGAGCATGTTTTGAGCATATCTGTACTGGGGCGAGACGAATTTGCTCAAACGCATGGTACAGACCCCCCCAAACCTTTGATAAAACCCTGACCACATCACAAGAACTGCTCTAACAACACTTTTATGGAGAATAATTAGTGACCCTGCCTCCGCACCATAGTCTAATTACACAGTACCACGCTACCTTGTTGTCAGAAGGAGCCAGATAATTATAAAGTTTGCTGAAATTGGAGGAACACAATAACAGAGGTATGCACAAATATTTATCAATTACTCTGTATGGAAAATGCATTACCTAATTGCATCGTTAGAGGTTCTGTTAAAATAATTCCAGTACATACATAAGATTAAAGGTGATTTTTACAGCTTTAAAAATATGAAAAACATTGTAAACGGTTTGCAGTTGTTCAAAGTTATTTCTCCTAATTATCCACCACGATTAGGTTATAGGGGCTTTTTGCAACTCTCACAGACAATTTGCCATCGCCGTAATGCAACAACTAGCATGCTTCGGTTCTGCATGTATGTCTATGGACGAATATATAACATGATGACACAATGTACACATCAAACACAGCAAAAAAAACATCTTCTCAATCCTCCTGAGAACTCAAGATAAAACACCAAACGGATTTAAACACATTTTCAGGAGGTGTGATCTGAATGTTCTGAATGTTCACGGTCCTCTTTAGGTGTTTGATTTTCGACAAAAACGACAAAAAGTGACGGTGACTAACTGAAAATCTGTGGGCTTGTGACTAATGTAATTCGAGAGGGTCTTGTTTAACAGCACAAAACCGCTCATCAGTTGTAGTTCCGGCTAAATCAGTTCTTTATGGTCAAATAAACCTCAGATTAAAGTCTTAACTCGAGTAACAGAGCTTCAGACAGTGCAGTGCCTCCAGTTAGCTTCACATCCCCATCAGCTGCAATGTCTCAATAACAATCAGAACTACGGTCTAAGTTCATAAAAGCTTCAGTACTGCAGTAGTATATGGGCTATGTTTAGAGAGGCATTTAAACAGCTGCACTATACATCCTCTGAGTGTGCTGTGACTGACAGTTGTTTATGTACTTCTGAGTTTAATGTTTCATACCAACCTTTATCTGCCTCCTCCAGCAGATTACTCAGCGGGCGTCTGGCCAGTCACGGCTGTCTGAATGAAATACTCCTCTGTACAAGCACCACAGTTATTATGGCATTATAAAATACACGGTAAAGCACTGCTCAATTAAGGTGCATCTAACCTTAGGCGGTACACTGGCCCTAGCAGAAACATTAGTACTGTTTTGTATAATGAATAAGTTATGCTACTGTGCTGCTGTTTGACTGTACTTTGGAGCTCAACAATACACGTCCGGTTCCTGAAATAAAATCACATTCATTGTTTTGTCCATTAAAAGTTTAAAGAGCAGGATGGAGGGTAAACACAAAAGCGTAATGTTAAATCAAAGAAGATCTAATACAATACATCTAAAAAGAAATACAATAGGTTTGTTAGTTTCGGTGTAGTTAGATAGATGTGAGCAGTGTCCACCAGAAAATCTGACTAGAAATGAAGAAGCGGCTTGGATGAACAGCGAAATATCTTCAGTCCTACAACTTTTCGTCCTGTTGACAGACACAGACATCTGGTTTATTGACCTTATTACACTCCAGGAGCTTAAGCATCTAAATAAATGCTCCTGAACCCACACTTTTTTTGTTCCGGTTAAATGGGAATCCTGTATGTTTCAATGGAGAATTTGAGTAGAAAGTTTAGTTGTTAAAATGATATGAAGGAGTTTGTTTTGTGCAAAATGTTCAGTTTTCATGTGCACCAGCATGTCAACACTGCATTGATTTTGTGGGAGGTTTTAAAACGGCTTTATAGTCTGTGTAGAACTTATGTGCTGTCAGGATCAGCAACGTCGTTTTTTTTTTTTTTTTTTTTTTTTTTTTTTTTACATTTAACATTACATTTACAAATTAATCATACAGTCAAGTTCAGTATATGAAATGTAAAAAACAAACTAGCGGGGTAGATAGGACTATAAACAAGGCCGATAACAGAGACAAACTAATATTAATAACATAAAACAAGAAAACTTGAAGCAGCACAATAATGAGAAAGCTAAATATTAAAAAAAAAAAAATAATTAAAAAATAAAATAAATTTACAGTAAAACAAATTTTCTTTCATTAACAAAATTACTTTTTTTTTTTTTCATCAGAGGTATATCTTCTAAAACTAAAGTCATATCATCTCTATTTCAAACTATTCTTTATAAATATTAAATGTTTCGTCAGCCCCATGCAAAATAATGCAACCAGAATGACGTTGGCGGCACCCACGGCAACGTCCGAAAGAAGGTGAATAGTTCGACTACTTGAAAAAGAAAAGGTCATAATAATCAAGAGGCAGCCCACAACTGATTTTATATAGAGAAAATTCTATTAAGATTATCAGTATTATCTGTAATTGACTGTGGCCTGTGCTCTTGTAGTTTGCAGTTTTTACAATCACAACTGAACCTGTGTTGCCTGCAGATAGAGGACACATACAGGGTTTTTTATTCTCAGCACATGGACTGGTCACGCCTCATGTGAAAGCTCAGAACCTCCAGAATTCATTCACTGAGCTGCAGAGGTTGCACTAGCACTGATTCATGATTGGCTGCAGGTGCTGGGGTTTAGGTAGTGACCAGTCAGATCAGAGAGAGGCATTTCAGGTTTAAACCAAATAAACTTTAGCATTGAAACTGGCAACCCAAAAAGAGAGACTCTTTCTGCTCACTGAGTAATTGTCTAGAGAACCAAACCACAGAATTATAATATAACAATTTGGCCATCAAGTCCAGAGATTTGTAATTAAAAGTAAATCAGCATTACAGTTGTTATCGGTAAAGCATATGTTTGATTTGAACATTTCTACCTTATATGTGGGGACACAGGTTATGTTTATGAAAGTTAAAAAGTTATGTTTTTGAAAGTTAAAATCCAAATCTTACATAAAAGTATATATTTTATACACCGTCTGGCCAAAAAAAAAAGTCGCCACCTGGATTTAACTAAGCAAATAGGTACAAGCCTCCTCCAGTTGGTCAGGTCCAGGTTCAGCAACAGTCTGTGCTCAAAGAATGAGGTCAGGACTACCTGAATATACTGAATGACCAGGTTATTCCATCAATGGATTTTTTTCTTCCCAAGATGACAATGCCAGGATTCATCGGGGTCAAATTGTGAAAGAGTGGTTCAGGAGCATGAGACATCATTTTCACACATGGATTGGCCTCCACTGAGTACAGACCTTAACCTCATTGAGAATCTTTGGGATGTGCTGGAGAAGCTTTGTGCAGCGTCAGACTCGACCATCATCAACGCAAGTGATGATGGTGAAAAATTAACGCAACACTGGATGGAAATAAATCTTGTGACACTGCAGAAGCTTGTCAATATGTGCTGTAATCATAGCTAAAGGCCGTCTAACGAAATTATAGTGTGTGACCTTTTTTTTTGGTGTATGTAATGTAATGTGTTTCTTGGGGAAGGTCCGTCACCTACATGTTTCCATGGAGATGCCATTGCTTTGCCTGGAATGTTCCACAGTATGACATTCAACTTATCTATCTCCATAGAGACAAGTAGGTGATACCACTAGGTGTTAGTTATTATGTTACAGATCAGATCTGTGGAGATACGTCTCCGCTCACAGTAAGAATATGTTTTTTCAAGGCATTTCTTTCGCAATAAAAAACATCTATAATTGAAAAAATGGTGAATGAGTAGTATACGTTTTATGTCCTACTGTGAAACATTCCAGGCAAAGCAATAACATTTCCATTGAGACAAGTCGGCAGCGGAACTCCCACTAGAAAAGTTACCTTTTAAGTGTCTTTCGGTCAGCCAGTTGTCTTATTATTATTGTTCCCTCATACTATTTTATGGGAAATAGAATGTAAAAACTACGCCTGTCCACCGTTGAGCCTCTTTAGTATCAGCAGCTCACTGTTTAGCTCGTTTTTATGACTATGTAAATGTGCTATTGGGCGTCTTAACTGTCACAATACTACACGCTTCAGTACCTATCTGGAGTGTGCCTGGAAGTGGGACAGCAGTGACTAGGCGCGTCTCGCTGATAGGATTTCAAAGCTGGATACTATTACCAAAATGGAAGGCTAGCATCACTCCGTTCCGCATCAAAAAAGTTCCATGTTAAGGAATGGGATTTCGATTCATCAAAGTCTACTTTTCAAACCGCACGGTACAGCGGCTGCCTGGAAGTGCCTTGTTGGAGTTGAAACCTTGTACAAATCCCCATCACTGTGGGATAAAAGTAATAGTTTTAGTGTGAGGGGCTTGTTAGCATAATAGACTGAAGATGTCAAGTCAGAAAACTTCTTACAATGTTGGGAGAATGAGTTTAAGCCTCTACAGTCCACAGACATAGCTAATGTGGCAGTGTGGCATAGATCCCCGTTAAAAGAGTAATTCTAATAAGTTGCAATAGTTTTTATGAAGGTTTTACATCAGAGGTCTTTCCAAATGTAATATGCTCATTTCTTTCCTTTTTTCTTATGAGTTGATATTAAAATTCCATACGTGATTTTGATACTAAGGAATATATTCAATACTCAATACCAATTCCGATACCACAATGATAATAAAACACTCCTTTAGACAATAGTATGTGATTGTCTAAAGTATTCTTTCTTTTGTATTAACTTGTGTCCTCCAGGTACGTTCCATAGTGGTCCATTGGTATATACTAGTTTATGTGTCTTATACTTGTTCTGATACAGCTCAATATCATCCTAAAGCCATTCAGGAAAGGTTCATTTCTGTCCTATGAATGTGACAGTTTGTGTTTTTTAGAATTGTTAATGTTACTTGTTCAAATGAGTATGTAGTTTCAATACTAGATTTAGCATCGCTTAGTATCTGATTTTCGATACTTTTGAAAACCCTAGTGTTTACCATGCCCTCACCTCTAAAAGCTTTGAATAGAAACAGAAATAAGTTGAGATGGGTACATACTGAAAGATGTACATCGTGAAATATTGATGACAGTAGGGTTCTGTGTTTCCATTTAATACAGTGAGTTGAGGAACGTTTTTTTGTTGAAAGAGACAAAAAAAAAAAAAAAGAAAAACATTCTTACTGAGCGGACTCGCCTCTCCACAGGTCTGACCTGTAACTTGGCTTTGTGGTGTGACCTGCTTCTCTACATGGAGATAGATATGTTTGAAACATTCCAGGAAAAGCTATACCATCTCCATAAATCAGCATGTCTAGAGCAGATGGAAGACTCTCCAGCAGAAAAGTTAGAGTAATTAGGTCGGCTATAGTATTTGAATTATTGTATTATTTGTATTTTTTTGTTGGAAAATCTCAAAATCCAAATAAATGAATTAATTTGTAAGCAGGGCCGGCCTAGTCTATAAGCAGACTAAGCAGCTGCTTAGGGCCTCGAGGCTGGCAGAGGCCCTAAGCAGTTGTAAAAAATGCTTAGGGCCTCTGCCAGCCTCGATGTAAGAGCCCATACAAGAGCCCATACATTTATGTTGAAAATAATATGTGTTTACAACAGCCTAAATATCCCTCTCAAACAATTACATTTGTTTTATATGTATAGTAGCAAAATATCTGCTGCTGCTACATTTGTATTTGAGTCGGGCAGAGGTGAGGGCAGCTATGTGTTCACACCGGTGCAAGGACCTTTTATAATGTAAATGTAAACCCACTGTCGCCAAATGCAACACATTAAAATTTAAAAAAATCTTGACCCCCCTTATATGTTTGTGTACTGTTCTTGTGACGATGGTAGTTGCGACACTTTGGATGTTTTCAGTCTGATGTTGGTCATATAAATACAAATACAACTGGTCAAGGTGATGAGAGCAGAGTCATAATGTTGTAAAATGTGAATCACAAATAGCTGATCCAGGAGGCATCTGCTGTCGGGGGCCCCAGAAATAAATTCAGCTTAGGGCATCCTGAAAGCTGGGGCCGGCCCTGCTTTGTAAGGCTTCTAAACCCTTTTTTAACAGCAGCCATGAGTAAACGTGTGCCATTGGACACAACAAAATGACTTCTGTATTTGTCTATTAACAATACACTGATGCTCTCACACTCATACTGTACTTTTCAGTTCCATCAGCTGTCACCTTCAATCCATCAGAGAAGTTTTTTTTTTTTTCGTGCAGGCATTTTACATCTCAGGACAGGTGCAAAAATGTATTACTATGTTTACACCAATAATTAACAGTCCATAGGTTTGAACAAACTCTATTGTCCAATGTTTTACCAGGTGACAAGAAGCAGGGGAACAATTTGCCTGTGCGCCCCGGGATACTGCAAGAATGGTTGACAGATAAAAAGTCAATGACAAAAATAACTCGGGCAGGACAACTGGAGCTTTTTGGAAGTAGCATGTCTCCAGTCAGCACTTTAAACACTTTTTGGTAGACTTTACTAACAACGAAGAGGTTTCTAGGCCAGTGGGATAACAGACAACACAGCAAAATCGCACTACTTGGTAAAATAACAGACGTTCATTTGTCATACTAGTCCCCACATTTGTTATTTTTTCAATAAGGTAACAAGATGTTTCTATATATCTACCCAAAAGACAAAAATCATCCAGCTTAAGGTAGTTCTGATCAAGCCTAGCTGAGATCTGTAGCCGTAGCGCTCACGGCTCCTGACAGGTTCCCCCAGCGGCACTAAAGGATGGGTCAAATTTCCTCACGGGGATTAAAGGTCATGTACTCAATTTTTTCCTGTATTTGAGCAAAATTTGTCTTGCCTCAGTTCAGATATATTGTAAGTCAAAGATCAAAATATGTCTGCTATGTGCTGTCTGCCTCTAATTATGAAGCGTTTTATTGTGTGATCAGGAAGTGCACGTTAGATTGTTGTGAAAAGCTCTTATAAACTCATCATGGTGAATAATTAGGATGTTCGTAATGTATAAAGTTCATGATGAATAACTTTGGACCATTGCAAAGCTTTTAAAATGTCAGTTTTTCACGTTTTTAAGGCAGTAAAAATTAGGTATAGTGGCTTAAGTGGCTAAGAGGAGCTACAGCAAATACGAAATTGTGTGTTTCATGCAAGTGTGTGTATTTTAAAGTGGGTGTATTAGGTGAAAATCAGTTTTTATGACATTTTAAGATGTTATAACGGTGTATTTTAATTGATTCATGCATGTTTGAGTAATCCTATATTGTCTTGCATTTGATACTTGAGAGCTTAGAAAAGTCCTTCCTTCACCAGCCGTCTATCCCCGCCCACTTCTCTGTACTTACTTGGGATTATATTAAAAAAAAAAAAACTAAAAAAAAAAAAAACAACAAAGTCAACTCCGGGTTGTGTATTTGGGTTCCCACATTTTCAACCAGAAAAGCAGCTTCTTCTGACTGTGAAATTCCACTATGAGGAGACGGGGCATTTCAGTTCTGCAGTTTTAAACAGGAAGCCAACGGGCAAAGCCTTTGTCCACTCAGCTGCTTTTGCTTGGAACACTTGGGAAGACTGGAAATTGGCTGCACTCTTACCCTTAAATGTCTTTAAATCTAATGTGAAAGCATTAGACTGCCTCCATAATGTGCACCTGTTTTTCCTAATCTGTTAAACTCATATTATATTGTTGTTTGTATGTGTAACTAACTGTTGCCTCTTGGCCAGGACTCTCTCAGGAGGTTTTAATCTAACATTTCAGCTCAATATTGTGAATTACAGTGAACAAAATGTAAAATAATTATCTAGTTTAATACCAAATACCTGTAAAAAAAACCAAAAAAAAACAAACATACTATGTCCGCTTTAAAAATATGCAGTAGCATTCCCTGGAAATTACACAATTCTACCTGTAAGTACAATGTCACCCAACAAAAGTACATAAACATGCATGGATAAATCATTTTGAGCTTTACTAAAATCACTATAAACTTTTAACACCTTCCAAAAAGAACACTATACGCACAACTGCCTGCTTTCCGCCCTGTGCCCGTGTTTAATGTGGCATCTCCAAACAGGTTCAAGTAGTAAAACTTTAATTTGCTGTTATTTCCGGTGGAGTGCGTAGAGGTGAAGTGTAAGGCAGAGCTGTAAAAAAAAAAAAAAAATTACTAAAGGTACACTATGTAACTTTTCCAGTAGAGGATCTGCTGTCTGCTTGCCTTTGTTAGAAATGCTCCACAATATGCCATTAAACGTATCTATTTAGCTTTTCCCCCCCCCAATTATAGGTTTTTACTGCGGAAAATTATACCTTGAAAGACACACATTATAAACATGAGGGGGGTCACCTTGCCGCAGATCTGACCTATAACTTGCCTGCATGTTTTCATTGAGGTAAGGTTAATCAGAGGTGGGTAGTACTCAGTTACATTTGCTTAGTTACATTTAGTTGAGTAGCTTTTTAAAGAAGAGTACTTTTCTAGCAGCGTACTTTTACCCCTACTTGTGAAAGATTTTTAATAAAGTAACAGTACTCTTGCATCAGTAAAAGTTTTGGTTACTCTTTCAAATGTGTGAATAAGTCTAAATGTGACAAAAACTTTATATTGACAACATGAAATGATTTGAACATTTGCGTTTCTTGCGTTGCTTCTTCAGACATGATTCAGTTTTTCAAATTTTTGTGTCTATCCTTTGAAATGACCAGATTTTGTGCATTAATTTGAGTTTTGTCTTTCCAATTACATCCATCCATTTTCTTCCGCTTATCGGGTGCCGGGTCGCGGGGGCAGCAGTCTAAGCAGGGACTCCCAGACTTCCCTTACCCCAGACACGTCCTCCAGCTCGTCCGGTGGGACCCCAGGGTGTTCCCAGGCCAGCCGAGACACAGCGTGTCCTGGGTCTTCCCTGGGGCCTCCTCCCGGTGGGACATGCCCGGAACACCTTCTGGAGGCGTCCAGGAGGCATCCTGAGCAGATGCCCGAGCCTCCTCAACTGGCTCCTCTCAACGTGTAGGAGCAGCGGCTCTACTCCGAGCTCCTCCCGTGTGTCTGAGCTCCTCACCCTGTCTCTAATTTCCAGTTCTATCAATTTAAAATTTAAAATCAAGTGCTACGTCCCTACAGTTACTCTTTAAGTTACTCTTACTTGAGTAGTAGCTTTTTACTCTTACTTGAGTAATTTATTGAACTACTCCTTTGTACATCTACTTGAATAATATCATTTTGAAGCAAAGTTACTCTTAAAAGCATACAAATTTTGCCTACTCCTCTAAAGTTACTGTAATACTATGGAACATTCCAAACTAAGCCAACACCCGGTAGTATCTTGAGGCCTCTCCCCCAAAAGGTCACACACCTTCACTGCAGAAATCGTTGTAAATAAACAATGCAATGCACAAACAGTCGCTTTCCGCCCTGCGCTCCTGTTTAATGCGCCGTCCCAAAACAGGTTCAAGTAGTAAAACTTTAATTTGCTGTTATTTCCGGTGGAGTGAGTGGAGGTGAAGTGTAACACGGAGCTGTAAACAACAACACTCTGAGTGAATATGACAAGGCAGATCGGGTGCAGCGGCGCACTGAGACTCGGGAGGAAAGCACTGTTGCTCTGCGTGGGATTACACCGGGAGCGCATGAATATTTAACGTGCGATCGGGGGAGACCTCCATTATAGAAGGCGCTGAGCTGTAATGTCGCGCCTCATTATGGGAGCGGACACGACGGTTCAGCAGGCCGACGGACCCCCACGCGAGCTAACAACACCACAACATAGCCCCACTGTGCGAGCTAAACGTATGCATCTTGCGCTAAACTGGTCATGCAAGGAAACAAAAACACCAGAGCTCAGAAGACGGATTGGAAAATTAGATGTGAGGAGTGTGCAAGCGAAAGAGTGTTACCTGGAACAATGTGCTACAGAGGTAAGGTGCAACAGGGCTGTGAAGGAGTAGGGTGACAATAATGAACGTCAAACTTGATCAGTTTCAATACTGATGGCAAAATTACCATCAGTATAAACCTGCAGCCAGTGTTTAGCAATATAGTTTTCATTTCTATATATGAGAATGTGAATTTAATGCTAACTCTAAGAGGTACGGGGAGGCCTGGGGGTATGCGAGCACTTATCAGGGGGTACTCGGTAGGATTTTAGTTTATGAAGAGGTGAAATATAATAGTATTGAATTTGTAATACATTTTATATCCTTAAGATACATTTTTTGTGAAGATGTTGGATGTTAAAGAAGACCTATTGTGCTTGTGTCTGCTCTATAGCTACAGTCTATGACACCTGTGGATCATTATGTTATAATTTGCACATTTTTAATCACAACATTCATCTAAAATTACTTAATAAAAGGAACAAGTCTGTTAGCTTCTGCATCAGAAAACTGAGATGCCCAGTGGAAGTTGCCGTTGCAGTAAACGCCATGTACCAAAATGACCCTGGAGAACCCACGGGCTCCAGTTTGGTTGCAGTTAAATGCTGCTAACCCAAAATGCACAAAATAAAATTAAAAAAGTCAAATTTCAAACAATTCATAAAGCCCAGAGTGCCACTTGTGGCCCCTGCACAGAGACACCTAGTGGATGAATATTGAACTAAAATGAACCAGAGTGGTAGTGATGAGATGGCTGACCTGTTGAGCTGGAAAACAACCCAAACAAAATTGTCTTCTCAGCAAACCAGCGGTTGATAAAATTGTGTTTTGTTTTTTTGTTGTTTTTGTTAATCTTTTTAGTAATAGCTTGCAGAATGTCTATAGGTACGTTTTATATTCTTTTTGGATAAATTAGCGAGCCCAAGGGGTCAAATTTGGCCCCGATCCTAATTAGGGAATAAAGAAAATTGAAAAAGTTGATATTTCAATGTTCAGCGAACTTATAGCAGTAATTTAATGCAATGTTCGTAATTTTCCAAAGAAGAAAAGGGTTCTCGGGTTCTTTAGGGCTACGCAATTCTGCCGAATCCTGCACATATCACCAATTAAGAAAATAAATTGGATGTATGAAATAAGTACAGCTGTGGGCGTATGCAGGTGAAAACAGGGACTGATCGACACTATGGCATTTGAAAAATAAGCAATTAAAGATTGCTCAAACACAAACAAACCACTCCAAATAGAACTTCGGGTAAGAAAATGGTGCGAGGAAACAACCATAACATGGTTAAAAGCTCTAAGAAGTCGGTTTGGGATAATAGGTCTGCTATAATACAATACAATACAAACAATGGACAATAACCGATTTAGAGAGACACATCTTCAAGACAAAAAGTTTTGGAACCACTGCTCTAAACCATGCACCATAGCATTGGCCCAAGACAATATTCCCCAAATTATAAACATCTTATTGCATGTTAATTACTGTAAAATGTTCTTAAACTTACATTATATAACTCACCACCTGCTTGTCTATTTGGAGATGCTATTACTTTGCCTGGGATATTCAGCAATATGTCATTATTTACTGTATCTAATGCCATACTTTTGAACATTTCAAAGCAATAACATTGGTAACGAGCAGATGGCAGACCCTCCAACCAGAAAAGTTACATAGCGCCTCTTTAAAATAGGTTAAATCTGCACTAAACTTTGCCAAAGCCTTCCATCGCTGTGCGGGGAGATGAAAAGCGTTATCTCTTGTTCCACTGGATACCTGCTGAGCATCTGAACACACCGCTCGCGTATGAATCGATAGGGATTGTAGCAGACATATTGAACGTTTCGTGGTCGCCTCACTGCCTTCTGCTCGGCGCGCCTTGGTGAGGGGTGATCTGCGATGGAGATAATGAAATTTAAATGCTAACATCTGGCAAATGAAAGAACGACAGCTTTTACAGTAGATTAGTCTAGTCTAGAAGAATTAACCTGTTCAGTGTGTAATTGTTTTACCTGCACTTGTGATATGTGATCTGGGGAAACATCACAGCGCTGTTACATAATGGATGTGTAAGTGTTGAAGCAAAGTTGCATTATTGGAAAGAAATAATGCAGTGTTTGCTGTTGTTTGCTGCTGGCTGGTCTTGGTAATAAAACCCATATGCAAGATTTGATTTTCAAATATTATCAGTATAAAGGTTTCATATTATTCTACATTGCTGAGAAGTTGAAAATATGGGGTAAAGCAATTTGTATACATGTGGCAACCAAAATATTAAAGCCCCAGTGTGTCTACTAAAATAAAAGCATGTTTTGTTTTGATTATGGATGTGTTTATGGCCCTGAAAAACAGAGAAAAAACCTGCATAGTTCCTCTGGGCGGGCTTGCATCTCCACACACCTGATCCTTACTTGGCCTGGAGGAGGGCCTCCACCTGGTTCTTTCCAAATGTTATTCCTTTGGCCATAATATTCCACAGTATGGCATTAAACTTAGCTTGGTGTTAATGTTCTATTTCCCTGGAATCATGGAGTTGACTTTCCACCCCCAGAAAGTTACATATAAAAAATACACTTTTATATACTGCATTCCTCAGTATTATTTTTAATAGCCCTGTGTCCATTTTTTTTTTTCCATATACATGAGCAAATTTGATCTTGCCCCAATACAGACATATTGTACAAGCAGCTCTGGAGGTCAAAAGAAGTCTGCTGTCTACTTTCTGCATCTAATTACTAAGTGTGTTATTGGCAGACAAACAGGAAGTGCACTGTTAGAATGCTACTTGTTGTTAGCATCACCGTGATGCTGGTCTCTGAAAGCTGTGAAAAACTCACTAAACTAAACTCACCAGAATGAATAATCAGGATGCTCAGAATGCACAAGGTAAGTGAGGAATAACTTTTTAAAGACAGTGAAAATCAGGTAGAGCATCTTTAAGTTACATAAATCTATATTTCACATTTTACGAGTTACAAAAGTTTGAAAAAAGTTCAAAAGTTTGGACTTTAAAACACGGAGGAGCCATTTCTAAATTTTCACACAGTTTTTATCTCTGGAAGAGTGACATGAAGCTCTGTTCAATCACGTGTGATTGAAGCAAAACTCAAGACTTGTTTTGTTGAGTAACTGCTCTAAGTAATCCCAGGCGCTTTAGTGAAATGTATAAAAACACCTTTGTAACCTTTATAGCAGGTAATTAAATTCAATGTTGTTTTCTGGAGACATGCGTGGGACCAGGACAGAAATCTAATTAAAAGTGCCTGTTGTTCTATACGTGTGCACATAAAGAAGAGGCATTATCCCTGGGCTAATCCAGCTTTATAGTTCCTCAGCTGTTTATTTGTACAGCTGTTAAACACACAGCTTCAAAAGACCCTTCACTACATCTGTGCATCGTTACACATCCACAACACCTTTGTGCACCACTTGGAGTTAGGTTTTTGTGGTTACTTGCTATTCTCAGTGTTATGTGATTGTGTTATATTGTTTATATATACAGTAACCTTTAATAGTATGCAAAAGCCAATATGTAGCCACCTTTCAGAATTTCATGTTGTAATTTCTGAGGGTGGAGCTTATATAATTCTAAGGGCAATTAAATAGAATAAAGTACTAAAGAGAAAAGTCACATATTTTTGAACCTTACTTTATTTAAATTATTTTTTGTTAAGAGATTGGGTTCATACATGCTCAGCTCAAACATGGCCGCCAGTTTAAGTGCCTGGATGGAGCTTAGTCGTCCTTATTGCGAGTTTAGCCCTAGTGGCCAGGTATATATATTGCGCCTTTCAAGAAACCCAAAAAGCTTTACATTGCATTATTCATTCACTCTATACTTGGCTGTGGTAAGCTACTAATGTAGCCACAGCTGCCCTGGGGCAGACTGACAAAAGTGAGGCTGCCAAATCTGCCATCAGCCCCTCAGACCACTCACACTCGCACACACACCGTTCATACTAGGCAACGTGGGTGATGTGTCTTGACACAATGGCAGTTTTTGCCACTGGTGTCCCACTGTGATCCCGGTGGGCTCCTATCCAAGTACTAACCAGGCCTGGCCTTGCTCAACTTGTGAGATCTAACAAGATCAGGCCTTGAAAAGCTGGTATGGCCATGCGTCGAGCATGCAGTCCACCAGACATCTCCCACGCAAGCACACACAAGGAGTGTGGTCTCATTCACCACATTACCCCTCTGACCAATCAGAGCGTGAGTAGCTGGACTGGAGCTAGGGTGGAGCAGAGCAAGCCAAAACTTTTTTTTGAGACAGTTGAAGAATTTGAACTGAGAAGATGTTTATGATCTGAAAATAGTCAAAAACTGACACAACATCAGACCTTTGTGAAAGATGTAGGTGCCTGGTCAACTGAACACGAGCAGTTTGTGTATACATTGTGCTCTATGTGAAAAATGTTTTTTGGGCTGGAGAGGATTTTTTCGCGGCAGTACTAGTGCACTGGCCACTGCACAACATTAAGATTATAAAGTTTTTTATGAAGTATAAGTTGCACCATACTTTGCTGCACGATTTATCAAACACTGAAGATACTGTGCAACACGATTCAATCACTTCAACACTGACATGTCAATATTACTATAAGATATGAATTAACCTGTAATAAACTTTGTCACTCACGTCACATGATGCTGGGAGCAGTGTTCGGAGGCCTAATTGAACTCTCCGATTCCCTCGTGAAGACTCTTCTCTGGACTCATTATCTTACCCTTGTCCCCGGCTGAGAGCAGTGGAGCTAGCGGTGACTTTGAAGCTCCCCTCTCCAAACAGGTCAGTCGGTCTGCCTTCAGTGCTTTCATCTTCCCATTGGCTTTCATAAATAAGGGTTGGTGCGGTGGTCTCCGGGGGGACCTTTCTTCTTGCATCACCGCGGACAGTTTGAACAAAGCGGATCAGGGCGACATGGGTGTAATCACCGCTGTCGTGCTGGCTGCAGACAGTGCAATCAGTGAGTAGAGAGCTTTATAAATAGGAACGTCACTGCAAAATTGTTGTATCTATTGAATACTCATCCTTTTATTCATTATGGTTTGAGTATTTTGTAAAGTCTGATTAATGTTAATGCATGCATGTTTGAGTAATTTAGCGATCTCTCTTGGGCCTTATTCAAACTCTCCTCACGGTTAGCAGTATGATCCTATCCAAAGCTCAGCCCACATGCCTGTAGCACCCATGCTCCCATTTTGCCATAAATATACAAAAGAATGAAACAAAACTAAGCTACAACTTCACAAACCTGATGTGATGTGCAGTAGTTTGTGATAGCACTCTGAAGGGGGGTGACTTAGCAAGAGGAGCAAGGGGAAGGGGGGGCATTTTATTGTACAGGGCCCCAAAGCCATTGATACTTTTAAATCTTCAATAGCTCATATAATTCTTAAGTTATACTCACCAAATTTTAGCAGTAGGTAAATTAAACCTTCCGAGATTTTTGGGAATATATACAGTTATAATTGTTCACTTACACTAGGGGAAGTAAAATTGACCTAATTTTTAAAAATAATGTTTTTTAAGTGTTCACCATTTTCGGTTTCGCTCTGAATAGCCTGATCCAACACACTTTGTATAACATTTGAAAACATTTTCGGGCTTATGGCTCTTATTTGATCCTCAATATTATGTTTTAAGTCGTTTATTGTCTGAGGTTTATTCACAAACACCTTTTCTTTAAGATAGTCTCACAGGAACAAACCGGGACTTGTCAGGTCTCTGGAGATCACATACTGCCCCCTGTCTTTGAAAACCACTTATTATTCCTTTAATGGCATTTACGCTTGGGGTATCTCTGGTATTAAAATGTCGACAGTAACACCGCTGGGTTTCTGAATTTGACCCATGTGACTCAAAGTACCACTGTACAATGAGGGTTCGTTCCTCGGTGCTATTTTTGCTCATATTAATGTCGGAAGGGTAGTTCTACATGCTCTGAAAAAATATTAGAGAAATATTTAGAAACAAAAGATTTATGAATGTTTTTCAACTGTCGGTGACTTTTGAGCCACCCTGTATTTTATGGTTAATGTTAATGATGACCTAAGTTAGTCTTATAAGGTAATTTTTATGAAATGTGTCATTTTAATGTGTGATCACCTGCACAGATGACTGCAGATGGAAAGCAGTCGTCGCCAAATCTGGTACAAATCATCTTTTCGTTTGTAGATTAATGAATTTGTGCATGGTTCCTGACAAATAAAGAATAAGGAAAGAAAGAAACTCTCCGAGCATCAAAAACAAAACAGACAAAATGTTTTCCGTGAACATAGCATTTTCAAAACAATAAAAGATAACTTTATGATCTAAATATGACAGTGTTAGCAGTTAATACCCCATAGAAGTGTAATAGCTCCTCCTCCCTGCACATCTCCATGGAGACAAGTCTATACGTCCATACTGTCGAACATTCAAAGCAATGCAGATGGAGACCCTAGAAGATAAAAAGTTATATACTCCACGCTTTTAACTCCCTAAACAATAGAGCTGAGTCCATGCTTTTAACTTTTTTAATTCAATCTCAGTCACACTATATTTACTTTTTTATCAACAACAACACTGCAGCCCGGCACAATGAAACAGCCAATACAAGACCTGTGAAAACCGAAGGACACTGCAACATGCAATTTGAAAATGTCTGAATTCTCTTCCAGTATTATGCAACATATTTGGACAGCAGCTCTAACCTTGCTATATTTTATATTTATTACAACTTATTAAATAACAGGTGGCCCAAGAGGGATCCAAGCAAACCGAATGCTAATATTGTGCGAGGAAATTGGACAGAAACCTGAGGATTCTGCGACAGGTGGTGTTTTGATAACTCAACAGATGGAGGTTGTTTTCTCAGTGTCAAATATTTCTTATTACCGCTATATATATGAAGCCAACTCCACAAAAAGCACAAATAAAAAGTGATACATATAAAAGCCTCATGGACAATGATGGCCTATTGTTTTGATTGTTTGACTGGAGCTTATTTAGTAGGTCTTTATGCAGGGCTGGTTGCCATGTGGCCTCCCCAAATTATCCAGTCTGTGTCTACAGGGCGACGAGGGTTTACTTATCCCAGTAAATCTGTGATGTGAATGAAAACAACTGGACTGGAGACATGCGCCCAATTTTTACCTCTTAACTTTTTCTTTTTTAAATTTTACTTATGAAAAAAAACAGTACAGTATAAAACATAATAGGACATGACATGAGATAGAAACATGCAAAGGAGACAAAAAACAGACAAGAAAAACATAAACCTGGTACAAAACAGAAATAAAACAATGATCAGAGGTTGGGGAGGGTTGAGGGGATGGGCTGGGGGCTTACAATGAGCTAATGTTTTATTATTGAGCAGGTAAAATGAATGAATGAGTGAGTGTAATTATGAAACTGGATTTGACATTCAGTTTCAGGATTGAGCCTCCATTCTCTTTTATTAGGCCCGAGCCCCTACAGGGCGTAGGGCCTATTGCTTCCGCAACGATGAGTGCCTGGGCGAAGCCCAGGCACTCATCGTTGCTAACTGTCTTGCCGAACTTGTGCGCGCAGCGCACAAGTTCGGCTGAGGTCGTGACCTTGCCCTGATTCCACTATCCCAGCAACCATGCCGCAGGCATGGGCCATCCTTATTACTGCTAAAATGAATGGAAGTCAATGGGAGGTCAGTGGGCGACCCCCGACGTCATGGCGAATGACGGGCGCGTCAGCGCCCGTCATTCGCCAATGATCCCACGGTGACGTGGGGAAGGTCCAGAGCTTTCGAAAAACGTATAATTTGTCATTCTAATGTTATCGGATATATTGTTTTTGCTAAAAATATTATTATTATTTTTTTTTTTATTTCTTCTTTCTTCTGCTTTTTGAACAGGAATTTGACCCCCTGAACATATTTGAAAACTCACCAAAATTTGCCCAAAATTCAACTCTGCCGAAAAATTTATTTTTTTATATGGTGCATCATTGGGCATAAAAAAATGGCGCGACAGCGCCACCTACAAAAGTCAAAATACATTGCGTCAATGGGAGACGCCCCGACGTCAATTTTGTCGTACAGCCACCAAATTCGGTACACACATTCTTCAAGTGATGCCAAACAAAAAATATTATTATGGCCACGCCCTCTGACAAACCGGAAGTCGGCCATCTTGGATTGAAAATTCCGAAATGCCGAGTCAGCATTTTCGTTGACGTCACATTTTCGTCAACTCCTCTGAAGGCGCTTCACCTGCAGGCCTGAAAATCACTGGACATCATCTAGACAAGTGGGGCATCAAAAGTTATCCGATTTACGTTGATACGTATCACGGTTTCTGTGCGGCGAAGCCGCAAAAGTCCATCGGGATTTTTGCCATTTTCAAATTTGAAAATTTGCTCCCGTTTGCGCATAAAAAGTCCGATTGGGCTCAAATTCGAATCAGTTGTAAAACTTTCTGGCCTAGACCTACTAATTATGAAAGAAAACAATTTGGTGCAATTGCGCCCCCTACAGAATAACCAATAAAATTGCATGGACGCCCCAAAATTTAGTTTTCCCAAATGTTACGAAATTTGACACAAAATTCCAGTGGGTCATCCCAATCAATAAAGTCAATCAGACCCATATCGTTTTTTGCACCCTGTTGCCATGACGATGCGCCAAAGTGCCCATGTTATCCTAATGGGAACGCTCCGAAAATTTCCCATTCATGAGAAAAACATTAGTTTCATGGAATTAAGTAAAATTTGCCAGAATGACTCATCATATCATCCTGATCAAAAAAGTCAATCACACCCATGTCATATTTTTCACTCTGTTGCCATGGCGATGTGTGAAATACCCCATGTTATCCTAATGGGAAAATTTACAAATTTTGGGACATTTCAAAGTCTTCTAACGACTTCAGATCTTCAATGAAGAATGTGAGATTTGGCACGTTGATTCTTTACATCATCCCCGTCAAAAAAGTCCGAGGTGCCAACTTTGTATTTTGCACGGTGTTACCATGGCGATGCCTGGAAAAACCCATGTTGGTGCATTTTGTGCATCACTGCTCCCAATGTCTTTTGACTCTGTTTGGTGACAAGTGCAGCCCAAAGCCACAATAAAACAGAGGCAAGTGGCGGGTCAGCGCCACCTACAGGGAGTGCCCGGTCGGCCGAGTGCGAAGCGCGGCCCGCGAGGGCCGTTCGATGCCGCTTGCGGCTTTAATTATTTTTATTTTTATTTTTATTTCTTCTTCTTCTGCTCTTTGAGCAGGAATTTCACCCCCTAAACATATTCAAAAACTCACCAAATTTTGCCCAAAATTCAGAAGTGGCGAAAAATTTATTTTTTTATATGGTGCATCATTAGGCATAAAAAAATGGCGCGACAGCGCCACCTACAAAAGTCAAAATACATTGCGTCAATGGGGAGACGCCCCGACGTCAACTTTGTCGTAGAACCACCAAATTCGGTACACACATTCTTCAAGTGATGATAAACAAAAAATATTATTATGGCCACGCCCTCTGACAAACCGGAAGTCGGCCATCTTGGATTGAAAATTCCGAAATGCCGAGTCAGCATTTTTGTTGACGTCGCATTTTCGTCAACTCCTCTGAAGGCGCTTCACCTGCAGGGCTGAAAATCACTGGACATCATCTAGACAAGTGGGGCATCAAAAGTTATCCGATTTACGTTGATACATATAACGGTTTCCGTGCGGCGAAGCCGCAAAATTCCATCGGAATTTTTGAAATTTTCTAATTTCAAAATTTGCTCCCGTTTGCGCATAAAAAGTCTGATTGAGCTCAAATTCGAATCAGTTGTAAAACTTTCTGGCCTAGACCTACTAATTGTGAAAGAAAACAATTTGGTGCAATAGCGCCCCCTACAGAATAACAAATAAATTTGCATGGAGGGCCCAAAATTTAGTTTTCCCAAATGTTACGAAATTTCACACAAAATTCCATTTCGTCATTTCAATCAATAAAGTCAATCAGACCCATGTCGTTTTTTGCATTGTGTTGCCATGGCGATGCGCCGAAGTTCCCATGTTATCCTAATGGGAACGCTCCGAAAATTTCCATTCATGAGAAAAACATTAGTTTCATGGAATTAAGTGAAATTTGGCAGAATGACTCTTCATGTCATCCCGATCAAAAAAGTCAATCACACTCATGCCATAATTTTCACTCTGTTGCCATGGCGATGCGCGAAATACCCCATGTTATCCTAATGGGAAAATTTCTAAATTTTCGGACATTTCAAAGTCTTCTAACGACTTATTACCTTCAATGAAGAACAGGAAATTTGGCACAGTGATTCTTTACATCGTCCCCGTCAAAAAAGTCTGAAGGTCCAAGTTTGTATTTTGCACGGTGTTGCCATGGAGATGCCTGGAAAACCCCATGTTGGTGCATTCTGTGCATCAGTGCTCCCAATGTCTTTTGCCTTTATCTGGGAACAGATGCAGCTCAAAGCTACAATAAAACAGAGGCAAGTGGCGGGTCAGCGCCACCTACAGGGAGTGCCCGGTCGGCCGAGTGCGAAGCGCGGCCCGCGAGGGCCGTTCGATGCCGCTTGCGGCTTTAATTTATTCTTTCTTTCTCCCCTTCCTTTTTAAAATTTTTTTCCCTTTTCTCCTCCTTTCTCTTTTCCCTTCTGCCTTTTTCTTTTTTCTCTGAATGAATAATTGTATAACCTTCCCCACATCATTTCTGTCTTATACTTAAGTTAATACTATGTGTGTGCGTGTGTGTGTGGGGGACAAGTGATGTCTGGAGTGGATTAAAAGAAGGGCCTTTTGCGAGTCTTTCTACTTGACACAGGGTTACTGTCCCAAGGAAACCCTCTCTCATCTGGCCTGCCAGCCTGTATTTGAGTCTATAATGATTTGCCCTACTATATTGTGGTGCATTAAAAACACAGAAAATGATGGGGGACAATGTTAGTATTTGAGCAGCAACCACTTTTTCCTTTTCTTAAAAACAGAACTAGTTGATTAAGTGGTTTTCAGTGGTCCAAAGTTATTCCTCACCGACTGTACCTAATGCATTCCGAGCATCCTACTTATTCAAAGAGTTTATCAGCAACTCTCAGAGGTCACCGCGGAGTTTTGCTGTGATGGCAAAGCTAACAACTAGGATGCTAACATGCACTTCCTGATAATTGGACAATAAAATGCTTTCTAATGAGATGCACACAGCATGCAGTGGACTCAAGAGCTGCTTATACAATATATCTGTACTGGGGTAAGAAATATGTAGGAAAAAAATCAGATAATAAGATAAAATAATTATGTTGGTATGGACCGCATTGGTTTGTTAGGTATAATTTTGTTCTGGTTAGTTTAAATAAGAAAATTGATTAACCATATGAATTAAAACTCAACTAAGTCTAGGAGGAGCTCGGAGTATAGCCGCTGCTCATTTATATCACAAACACTTGATGAGGTGGGTCATGCAAACACAATGGTAAAACGACAGAACATGGCATTTAATTCAGTTTCTTTCTAAGTCAGTTTCTTCTTAAAACTCTCTCAGGTCAGAGCTGCTGTCTTTTTGCTCACCGTATCCAACTTTAAGTGGTCACGGACAACCAAGCAAAGTTGAAGTATGAAGTCATTCAATCGGAAACAAAAAAAGAACTAGACAGTGGAAAGCTGAGCATTAAAGAAGTTATTCTGCAGTCGGAGGCTTTGAATGGGGTGTATCAAAAATGAATGAGTAACTTCACACAAGGGTTTCAACCAAGAATATAAGAACTCCTAGAGGTATGCAAGCACTTATTAGGGGGGTACTTGGAATTTGGGATTTTAGAACTTCAAATGTAATAGTATTTGTAAAGCTTTAGAATGATCTTGAGCTGTATCAGAACAAGTATAAGACACACAGACGAGTATATGCATTGGCTCCCTGTCTCATCCTGGATTGAATACAAAATCCTTCTGCTGACCCATAAATGCATCACTGGTCAGGTACCACTGTTTCTGCAAGACTTGATCACTTTGCAATCTTCAAACCGCACCCTCAGATCTTCAGGTGGCTCCTTCAGGTCCCCCCAACAGGCTCCATACAATGCGGGACCGAGCTTCTGTTCAACTGCACCACGACCCTGGACCTGCCTCCTAAAGACCTTTTTATTTAGAAAAGCTTATTGTTAATGTTTTTAGCATTCAGCAATTTAGTATAGGTTTAAAGATCTTGTTTTATTGTAACACTCTGAGATTCTATGGGAGGAAGAGTGCGTTATAAATAAAAAATGTTATTATTAGTATTATTATTATATGCCCATGGACCATATTGGAACCTCCCTGCATGCACCACTCAGACATTTAGATTTCAAACTTCAAACTATAAATTAGCTGTTACATCTCGACAATTCCTCTTTAAGTTACTCTTCCTTGAGTGTTAGTTTCCCTAAATACTTTATTACTCTTACTTGAGTATATTTTGGGCTACTCTCCCCACGTCTGATCCTGTGTTATTCCGCATTTAAGGAGTGAGTCCTTAGAAAGTTTCCGTTTTGCACCTATGCAGATGAACAAATGCGTAGGGATCTTTCTAAAATACAAACACTGCAGATGAAATATAGAAAGGCCAACAGCAGATAATCAGATCTACAAAATCAATGGCTTTTCAGTGTTTTGTTTTTTTTTTACATCACACTTATCCATCCATCTATTTTCTTCCGCGGGGCCAGGTCGAGGAGCCAGCAGTCTAAGCAGGGACTCCAAGACTTCCCTCACCCCAGACACGTCCTCCAGCTCCTCCGGTGGGACCCCAAGGCGTACCCCAGGCCAGCCGAGAGATATAGTCCCTTCAGCGTGTCCTGGGTCTTCCTCGGGGTTTCCTCCCGGTGGGACATGCCCAGAACACCTCCCTAGGTAGGTGTCCAGGAAGCATCCAACGCACTTATGGCTAAAAAAATGTAAAAGTGGAATTTATTTACCAGTGTCCTATCTTTTTGGTTAAAAGACCAGACATGGTGGTTCTTTCTGCCAAATACTGCTGTCAGAATCCAGCAAATGAATATACCTCATGGCCATCAGATGAGTAAACATGTAATAATACCCCCATCCAAATTTCATGTATTATTTCTTTGAAGGCTGTATTCCTCTGACAAAGAAACCAAGGCTTTCACTACCATTTGGGAAAATAACCTTGAATCGTGCCTTCACCACAACAAAAACATGTCATAGCACATCCAACCAAAATACAAGAGGGTCTAAATGGATCCATCACGGGGAACATTTCAAACAATCCTTTCACCAAAATGCACCTCAACAATGATTGCAACGGCCTTTGTCTAAAAATATCTCCAACCATACGTGTCGAAAATATGGCCATCAAGGCAATACTCCATGTGGAAATGGTAAGAAAGGTTTTCAATTTGACGTTTTTTTTTTTTCAAAGTCATTGCCAAAATATGATGAAAGCAGGTCACGCTCCAGTGCTAACCCCAAACTCTGGCTCTGCGGTCAGCCCAAAAATGTATGTTATTTTTAGGGCATACCAGATTCAGCAGTCTCACCTTACCAACTGCAGCCCTCTCTAATCAAGGCAAGAAAGTTTCAAGGAGGAACTGTGTAATCACTGAATCATGACAGAGCATGTGGCTTTAAATGTTGTAACCTTTTAAAACCTCAATATATAAAAAAAAAAAAAAGAGTTCTACGAGTTGGATGGATTTTTATCTTATTTATCATTTCAATAGTCTTAGCTCATTAACTCTTTAAGGACTGAGCAGTTTATAGATCGTTATAGCTCACCTAGACTTTTTTTTTTCTTTTTTTAGCCATACAAGTCATGTTAAAGGAAGTATCAGCATGTACTTTTGCCTTTTTTCACACAACTTCCTCTATTTTACATATCCATCCTTATTTTTCCTTTGATGCATCAAATAACTGACTGGGAGAATCCCGGCGGCACCTGTGCTCTGATTGGTCGTCTTCGAGGGATAACATAATCACATTACCGTAATGACAGTAACACATTTAAAGAGCCCCATGCCTCTGCTTTCAGACACTGTTTAAATTTACATGAAGCACAATTGGTTGCGGACTTACGGCAATGGAAAATCTGCAACCGTGAGTCTATCGGCGGCAATAGCATCTGACTCTATAGGGTTAAATTTGTGTTCATTAAATGGTTGATATTTTCTCATGAATCTTTGTCATATCTACATGCTTCATAACATACATTAATAAACTGATGGTTTTTAAATCCTCGAATGGGGCGATGTCATACTCTTCGATGGGGAGCAAGGCCAGATTTCACAACTGATTACATAAATAAAATTCACAAATGTTTAACCTGATCATTTCTATGAGTGACCATAGACCTGCCATGTCCAAACTATGGGCTGGGGGATAACTGCAGCCCACAGACCTATTTTTCTTAGCCCCTCAGGCTTCCATGTGAACTTTTTACTGCATGTTTTTGCAGTCTACCTTGATAAAGCAAATATTTAGTGTGTCCTTTTAAGGATCAAAGCATGAATAAAAGTCCGGTGGCTCATTCTAACCTGTTCAAAATGTACATATTTGAATGATTCACTGCTTTGACCACCAGTCTATGGCCCTTGATCGGCCTTCACCCTGACCTGTGATGTGAAATGCAGTCCTTGATGAAAAGACTTTGAAAAAACCTGCTATAGACCAATTTATTTCCAATGTTACAAGAAAAAACTTGATTATAAGTGTATTCATCTTACCTTCCCTCATCTGTATTACATAATATTGTCTTGTAAAATGTTGTGATGTCATCTGAAACTCAGTAATACACCCTGTTCAAACGCAGAAGGGTCTGGAGCTGGACCATAAAAGGCATCAAACAACTGTCCTAACTTCAGTTCAACCACAGCGCCTAATTTGTAGCACGTGTCTTCTGCTTTTGAGAGGCATTACTCGAAATTCTTGTGTCATTCAGAACAAAATCTATAACTTCTTAAACCTGAGATAAATAAGAGTTTGGTCCTTGGATTGTTGATTCTGCAGAACTCTGCGTTTTCTTAGTCCTCTGCATTTTTCCCCCTCTTTTTTTACTTGTAAGTTTATTTCGACATTGTCTGACCATGCATTCCTCTAACCGGCTAATCCCCCTGTCAATCACGGCCATTGGAAATAGTATTTGTAAAGAATTGTCAAAATGTGTGGTTTTGGCTGGCCAGGCAATTGTAATGAGGCATAATTTAAAAAGTCTGCCTCTTGAGACCTCAAAAATGATGTGACAGATTTAATTTTTAATATGAATAAATATCATGGTAATTTTTGCTCATGTAAATTCATAAGGTGTGAATAATTGTGCCTGTTATGTTAATAATATTTCATTCCAATTCTCAAAAACAGCTGGATGATTTCTTGATTTGATACAAATGACCAAAAGTTTAAAACAATAAACAATAAAATTTAACAAGATGTTTCACTATCCATTTAGTACTAGTTATCATATTATTATTTTTTCGCATGTAATTGAGGAAAATGTGTCTTTCCCCTGTACAGATATATTACAAGTCAAAATAAGTCTAATAGTTGTCATTAGTATAACCGTGATGGCAAAACTCCATTCTGGTCTCTCAAAGTTTTGAAAAACTTGTTGCGGTGAATAATTAGGATGCTCAGAATGCGTAAGGTAAGTAAGGAATAACTTCAGACCACTGCACTGTTTAAAAAGACCTGGTTCTGTCTTCACGATTCACGTAAAACCATGAAACACAGGTACAGCGTCTTTAAAAACTTTCTTGCATCTCTCAAACATGCCTGTAGCCTTAGTTGACTTGCTTTTGTTCAGTGCTGGTCATTTTTCAGTGCTTTTAACTCAGTGTCCAGAACACTTGGTTCTTGGGTATCTCCGTAAAAAGCCCTCACATCCACGGCCTCCTCTGCATCCTCTGCCTGGGTAACACATCAAACCAGCTCTGGTCCCTCAGCTTTGAAGCGGCTTTCAAAAGGTACATCAAAGTCCTCTGCGGAACAGGCGAACGGTGACACCAGTGCTCCACAACACAGCAGATTTGAGAGGGGACATATAGAGCCTTTCAGTGTTGGCGTTCCAAAGGCTGGTCCCATTCCATTCATTAGCGCTAAAGCGTTTTCAAGCGCTTCCAAACATCGCAAACTATGAAAAAAGCAATCAAGTAATATCACACAACACCGCTATAGTGATTGGAGCCGAAATGAGCATAAACGCTAACAACCACGTAACAAACATTTGAATCTAATGTCACGCTGGACATCGAGTTTGACAATGACATTTTAATTTTACTTCACCAAGCACCGCAAATACAACATACGTTTGTGAACTTTAGAAAGGTAAAATTCAAATCTGTCAGCTACACAAAAAGTTGTAGAAGTAAAGACGTTTCGCTGCTCATCCAAGCCGCTCCTTCAGTTCTCGTCAGATTTCTTTTACTATGGATCATCCTTCCACGACTGAGGGATTACGCAGATTCCTGTTCATTTGAAAACTACCACTCCATGACATCATAAGGAGGAACGGAGCATTTTGAGCTTTATTATTGGTCTGTCTACATCTCTAAAGGATTACGCAAACGTGTGAATGAAGCAAAACACAATTCCAAGTATGTTTTTGAGGAGGTAACAACATTTTAACATGATTTAAAGCTTACAAGAGTAAACTTTGCATAATATAGGACCTTTAAACACGCTAGTTTTTGAAAGGTCTATACCAGGGCTGTCCAAACTATGGCCCAGGGACCAAATACACCCCTCAGACCAATTTTTGTTGGCCCTCATGCCTCCTCCTAAACTTGCCCAATTGATCAGGAGTTTTTTTTTTTTTTTTAAATACTACCAGAGGAGATTCTACCTCTATAACCTGAATAACATCACATTGCATTTTGACACACACCTAAGCAGTCTAAACAGGGACTTCCAGACTTCCCTCACCCTAGACACGTCCTCCAGCTCCTTCGGTGGGACCCCCAGGCGTTCCCAGGCACAGTCATGGTCCCATTTGACTCCCTGTATCGACACTGGTTTGTTGCCCTCCGCTTCAAATATATTTTAGTATGCAGCCCTCGGTGAAAAAAGTTGACATACATTTTACCATATAGCTCCAAAAAACATTGGCGTAGGAGCGTGCAGTAGCCTTCCACAAGAACACTGTGAGCGCTTTGAGGTTACGTTTCTACATCTCTTCACGCTCAAACCTTTTTACTCATTCTACGCACACGCTTGGCACTGATCACGGCACCTGTCTCTATGTGCTGCCTGGATGGCCCTGTCACTCACCTGCCATCGCCCACACCTCCCCGCCCTCCCTCCTCCGGCAGAAGGTAATTAACTCCTCAGCATGCCGATCTGCTGACAGACAATTATGGCGTTTAAACACACGTGAACACTCTCCAAAGAGATAACCGGGCCTTTAATGAAGCGCAGACAGTCCACGGCATGTTTGTTTTCGAGGGGACTGACTCGTGAATACCAATGAAGGCAAGAGGGAGGCAGGCACTTTATTATGAACACTGCACCTGTTCAAGTGTATGGCAGAGTGGATGGTATAACATGTAATCAGAAGGTAGACGGTGCGTGACATGTTTAAGGTGAACCCGGTGACTGTATTACTGTAAATGAAGGATTCTCAATTATTTTCTGTTGTGCCCCCCCTATGAAGAAGAAAGACTTTCGCGCCTCCCCCTACTCTCCGCCGCAACTATAATAGTACAGTTTGTCTATAAAATTGATGTAAGTACTATATAACAACAAAATAAAAACAAAAACATAAATATAGATCAACTTACAACAAAAAATTACCGGTCTTTCCTCGTCTCCCACCGTAGTCATGGTGAAGCACAGCGCTAAATACGCTTCGTTATACTTCCTCGTCTTATCTTTTGGGTGGCTTTCACTTATCTCAGTATCTCCATCCATCTCCGCCTTTCTTTTCACCCCTGTTAAATACTTTTTACGTGCGTACACAGCATTAATTCTATGGCCTAGATCTAATACTCACACTAACAATGAAAGCGCAACTGCCACCTACTGTAGTGGATGTGCAATTACACTCTAGTACGGCAAAAGAAAAGCATGTTCCCCGGGGTCATTCGCGCCCCACTATTTGAGAAGGACTGCTGTAAATGAAGGATTCTCACGGTACTAAAATTTCTAACTTGGTTTCAGTACTAAGGACTGGACTCGATACTGATCCTGATACCATGATAACAATAAAGAAACACTATATTTAGATAACAGATTGTCAACATGAAATCATAGTACCGTACTATCTTTTATATCACCACGTGGCCTTATATCTGTGTAATCCTTCAGTCGTTCAGGTATATTCCATAGTCGTCCATGGGCGTATACTAGTTTGTTTGGTCTTAAACTTGTTCTGATCCACCTCACTCAAGTTCAAGCTCAAGATCATTCTAAAACTATTCAGGAAAGGTTCATTTCTTGCCTGTGAATATGACTTTTTAGTATTGATACTTGCTCAAATGAGTATCTAGTTTTGTTACCAGTTTTAGTCTTGATAGTATCTGATTTTTGATACTTTTGACAACCCTAATACGAACATAACTAGGTTTTGCCCTTGGTATGCTACCTCATATTAATTTTGGCAAGACAGTTTTGTTCTAAACTTGCAAAAAAAAAAAAAAAAAAAAAAAAAAAAAAATTCTAGTGATTTACCCGTTCACAGGTGGTAAAAATAGATTGTGACATGACATTGCAAAGCTTTATGGGATACCCCCTTAGATTAGACCCTCCCGCAGCACATCTGAGCGAACAAAGATCAACCTAAAGACTGGGAAGCATAAAAACACAAATATAGAAGAGTGTGGGAATTTAGGCTACACACTATTCAACAAATGGACAGTTTAGAAAAATGCTGTAACTCTTTTGTAAAAACTAAAACCAATAATAAATACAGCTGCTCTCGCTTTTTATTTTTTGACAATCCACCTTAAGTAAAACAGCAAATCCATTTATAGATTCAATGGCGTGAGTATGCCGTGGCGATGCGCGGTGCATTTCTCCCAAAAAGTCAGTCAAAATGTCATAAAAGCAACATATAACAGAAGTTTGAACTGTACTGTTTTCAGTCTAGTGTGAGACTGTAGTCAGATACTGGCTGCACTGGAGAGCAGGAGCGAAGCCAGGGAGGCAGCGGAGGACTGGGGCTCCGCTGGGAACCACAGGATTCTTGAAATTGAGTGAAAATTTGTGTTATAAGTGAACAGCTGTGCGGTGCTACTCACTGGTTTGCAGTCAAAATCTCAGTGTACTGTTCGTGGCCATGGCGTTTTCTTGAAAAACTGACATGGTAAAAGTGTCAATTTTGTGAAAATAAGCAAAAATCTCGAGTGGCGCATCTTGTTGAGAAAAATATATTAATCTCATATGTTGAATTCTGAGTTCTCCCTGATGGAGACCCACAGAAAGAAGACAGAAGCTCTCGGCCCACTGCCTAATGGAGATAGCTAGGTTTAAGGTACTAGTGGACCCCCACTAGAGTTACACAGAGCACAATATCATGTTCGATATTTGGCAGATTGAGCCAGATTAGCTAACACACTTTTACACTAATCCCCCGCTGTAATACTGCTGCAAACAGGATTAGGTCAGTGTTTGTGCTTTCATCATCGCAGATTCCATTCAAACGGGTATGTGATTAAATGTGATCTCTGACATTCTGCCAGGATCAGAAAAAGATTACAGCCGACACTGACAGACAGGACTAAAGGTGTGAAAGGAGTTTAGAAATTAGAAGCTTTGAAGGAAATATTCAGTGCACGTTTAAAGAGAGGATGTTACAGCTCTATAGGGTATTAACTGCTAACACATAACATATTTAGATCACCATGTTACCTTTTATTGCAGGGGTCCTCAAACTTTTTCCTGTGAGGGCCACATAACTTTTCGCTTCTCTGATGGGGGCCGGGGTCAGTTTGTAACAGAAAAAGTGTGACGATTGCAGTGCCTAAACGTAAAAATTTATTGTTTTCCAGGAAGCCACACATAATCAAATAACCCTTTCTGGATTCTTCACAGAACAAAAGTCAGGAAATAAATAATAACACTATTAATGAAATAAATTATAACCAAATGACCCTCCCTGGGTTCTAGTCATCAATAATCATTTGTCCACTTCAGGTTCAATGCCCTGCATTCTGAATACATTTTTCTCTTACCAAACCTTTTCGCCATGATTCCATTCTCTTTGAGAGGGGCGGGTTTAGGATTTTTTTTTTCTGGGGGTTGCCAGATAGGGGCAGACCACAGAATGTCACGTTATATGTGTTTATGTGTTACTAACTACTAGTTAATATGAAAATAGTTCATAACTAAGGAACATTTTACTGCAAAAGTCCAACTTTATTATCAAATACAAATACATATATATGAAAAAAAAAAAATCAAAATGCTCTCTGGTATTGTTCAGGGGGCCGGACCAAATGTGGCGGCGGGCCATATCTGGCCCGCGGGCCGTAGTTTGGGGACCACTGTTTTCTTGTTTTGAAACAACTATATTCACCGAAAACAACATATCAACATGTTTAATAAGTTTTATTTTTGTTTATTTAACAGTCTGAGTTCTCCCTCCTTTTGCTCTCCATGCCAAGTCACTCCCCCTTCAGAGCGTTATCACAACATAATTGGTGCACATGCAACTACTGCACATCACATCAGGTTTGTGAAGTTGTTGTGTATTGTTTTGCATCACGCTTCTGTATATTTATGGAACATTGTCATGTGGGAGCGTAGGTGACGCAGGTTTGTGGACTGGACATTGGACAGAATCGCACTGCAAACAATAAAGAGGGTAAGAACAGGGCCAGGGAGAGATTGCTAGATTACTCAAACATGCATGGGTGACATATAAACCTCTTCAGGCATGTTTTTGACTAGGGAACAGAAAAAAGTGTATTTTGCACAACCTCTTTAAAGAAGCATGATTAAAACTATTGATGTGGTTCTAACACAAAAATGACCAGGCTTAAAAACATCATCGTGTTAGCTGTCATTAGTGGAATTTCAAATTGTTCTGCATGATACTTTTACAATTTTAATAATGGAAATATCAATGCCTTGCACTTTTAATGTGCTTTACAGGGTTGACAAAGCCTCAAAGTGCTACGGTGGACTCATTTCTGTGCTGGTAGGAAGTCACAGCTGCCCTGGGGGACAGTGACAAAAGCGAGGCTGTCAATCTGCACCATGCACCCTTCCGACCACCACTCACTCACACTCCAGATTCACACTAAGCAATATGGGTTAAGTGTCTTGCCTACAGACACAATATAAGAACTTGATTTGAGCAGAAATTAATCCTCTGGCCTTAATTAAGGTTGTTAGGTGACTGCTCTAACCACAAGCCAAAAATAACAGGTGCCAGAATACTTGTGGTTAGCTGCATAATGAAGGTTAAGTGGCTTTCAAAATGCTCATTTTATTTTACTTTAATAGAGTATTTGTAACTTTTCCTGTTTAGTTTGCGCTGTCTTTGTAATAACATATTTTTAAAATGATCACTGTATCTTAAAATAAGCAGACGTACATTAAAAAAACCCTGCAGTTTCATTGTCATTAATAACACACTCTTCTTGATAGCTGCGCAAGATCATTTTACACTGTTACGTGATGTCATCCACCATCTGGCACTCTTCTAATGAATTCTTCAATAAATAGATCAATCTTCATTCCCCTCTTTGGAATTGCTCCTTCAAGGTGTACTTATGATAAAATAAAGAATTAGCTTGTAGCTCTGAGGATCGACACACACGGCTCCCCCTCCCTCCTCTTTAAGATCTCCGGGTGAAACAATCACCTTGACGTCTCAATGAAATGGTGCCGAAAAATGTCTCGAAGGGCAGCGGAATCACGAGCGCTTTGCCTTGATGCGATTTAAATGACAGCTAGCCTCGATGACGCGCCCTGTAATTATTTAGTCTTTGAATGTGAAATAAGGATACCGCGGGGACTGTGGTGGAAGTTTGCAGCTGAAAGTGATTTCCATGGCTCTCCCCCCTCGAGCTTTGTAAACGGCTCTAAACACCACCACAAAGACATGCAGGCAGGACGGAGTGCGGTTCACTTATTCCCCGGCACAGAGCGGTCTTAAGTCAACTGGGTTGTTTGGTCTGGTGCGACAGACTCAAAAAACGCCTATGTTCTTGAAGAGTTGAAATGGGGTCCCACATATTTTTTGAGGCCTTCATGAATGTCTAAGAACAATGTAGGTCTATGTTTTTGGAGTATAAACTAATCAACAGATAGATTACTTCCAAAGCAGCATGGAAATAAACTTCAATTGCTGACAGAGGTAACAGGAATTTCTGGTTGCTGCTTACAAACCGAGCTGGTGGGTCCATACTACATGCTGCCGGTGTTAAAGGGCTTATATTGAGCTATTTTATTTGCTATAATGTTGTTTCCTCATTAAAACATACCTGGAGTTGTGTTTCGTTTCATTTAGACATGTTTAAAAGAAAACTTCTGGATATTTAGACTGTATGTTCTTCTCTGAAACAGAAAACACCCTGTTCCACACTCTGTTGTGACGTCATGTGGTAATATAGGAAGTGCTCCACCGTGTTTTTAAACTCCATACACCTTCATCAGAATCATTTGGATGATCTCAGCTGTGCAAAGTTAAACGATAGCTGTTAACTTGAGAACTACATGGCAACACAAGGTGGAACAGGGCATTTTGACTTTTAGAGATGTAAACAGAATAATCCAGAATCAGATCAAACATGTGAGAATGAAACAAAACACAACTGCAGGTATGTTTTTGACGAGGTAACAACATTCTAACATGTCATATAGGACCTCTACATCCACAGACTTTTTGCTGATTGCTGTAGTCCTTCTAAAACATCAGATGATGAGGCTCCAGAATGAAAATAAAGCCTCTATGAAGCAATACCAGACTACATTTCTCATATGAAATTATACCTGAAAGTAAATTCATTTTAAGGGTAAAATGACCTCAGTTATTCTAAATATTACAATTTATACTTAAACTATATTATAATTTATACTATACTATCTTTAATCCTAATGTACAGTACAGTATCAATAAATATAGTAGGTTATCTCACAAACCATTTATTATAAATGTAGCTCAAAATCAGGTGTTATATGTATAACAATAATTAAACTGGTTAGTTTATTAAATAGAAGTGAACAGCATGTTACTGATCCAATTTCTCAATCAACAGAGTGGTTTTAAAATCCTTAAAGGCCCTGTACCTGATTTTTGCTGTGCTAAAAACATGAAAACAGAACTAGTCCATTTTAAATAGTTTGCAGTGGTCCAGAGTAATTCCTCACTTACCTTATGCATTTCAAATGAGTTTATAAGAGTTTTTAACAGGTCTCAGAGACCAGAGTGGAGTTTTGCCATGACGGTAGAGCTAACAACAACTAGCATGCTAAGCACACGCTTCCTGATTCTTGGACAATAAAATGCTTTATAATTAGATGCAGACAGTATACAGCCAGGAGCAGACTTACCCAATAAGCACACAGGCCTAACACACTACAGGATCATTTGCCAAATTTAGGAACTGATTTCCTTCTCCCCGACTCCAGGGAGGCGCGACCCGATTTAGGATCTTTGAATATGGTTTTTAATCTGCTGTGCTCCTCATGTGTGTGGTGTCATATCATGACCACAAAACATCACCACTACTGCACCAGCCAATAAAACAGCATCAGGGGCAAGAATGATGGACACAGAGGTGCAAGATACAAACTGAGGACTTTGTCCATAGATAATGACACCCAGTCCACAAAACAGTACTATTAATACAGTTTGAAGCATTCTTTCAAAAGTAAAAAGACAACAGTAGTTCCTCATGTGTGTCTGTTTACATTCATGCGGCGAGGATCAGGCTGAAGCTGCTGCAGAGTAGTGATAGTGACTCTACTTCCTGTGTAGTTTATCACCAGCCTTCTGTGCATTAAAAGCATTTATCTGAACTACTGCACAACATTCCACAAATGATAATAACACAGTTTTGTTTTGCATCTAAAGTAGAAGTGCAAAGCTCGGATCAGTTTTACTGTAGACTGGAAACAGCTGATGTGAGGTGTGCTTACAACTTTTAGCTTGTGGTGCACAGTCTCTTCACTGCTATATCCTGCTGCAGGATATTTCCGCTCAGAGGATCATATGATTTAAAATCTCATCTGAATGTCTTCATGTCTGTGGTCTGCACTTTTTGTCTTAAAAATCCTGTAGTGTGTGGTGGGCTAAAGCAGCTGCTTAAGGCCCCAAAGGTATCACGGTCTCCCAGGAGTGCCTTAAATGTTACTGCAGATGATGTTCCTTTAGCAAATCAGAAAACATTAAAAGGAATCAAAAAAAGGAACAAATCTTGGGCAGGCTGATCCTCTTCTTGCGTCTTGTGGCTACTGGTGTTCTTAGCCCCTACAATTTCTTTTTAACACCTTAGTATTTCTACTTGATGTTGGTAATTCAAGCAGTTATTGGATGTGATTGCAGCTGACCTTCAGAGCAGCTTACATTAACATACATTACTGACTGGAAAAAGAATGACTTTTATGCCCACTGACTAATGTAGATGCATCACATTACCTGCTACTCAAAAAAGTAGAGCTGTTAAACACTGCACTTTTGTTATTACAACAAAAGTACATATGCCACAGACCTAGATACTATGCTACTTGCTTCCAACTAACTTATTAGCACTAGCAGTGACTGTCGATCAGGAGCAGACTGTCCAGGTGCAGGGGAGGACACCGTCTCGTCCCCGAGGACCTCTCCAGCCCTGTGGTCCTCACCCCTCGCTCTCGCAGCTAACCTTGACATTTGCGGCTAATGGCTCAGAGAGGAGAGAGGAGTGGACATTTTGGGCGGCTGATACATGTACGTGCGACTGGAGTGATAGAGCTCATAAAGGGTATTCTCAAGTGTAATTGTACTGAGACGGAGAGAGGGAGATGGGGCTGCCAGCTGTATTTTATATCACACATAAAAGGACTTAAGATGTTCATTATTTTAAAATATTTCCAAATAGGCCTGCTAAACGAATCACAATTTAAATGGAGGCAATGAACAAATTGTAAAAGCTACAATTTTTGAAATACCGTAATTTCCTCCACAAAATATCCTGTCTAAATTGCTCACCCTGTCGTTTAGATTCTGAATGTGATTTCTTTGTTTGTCAGTTCATATTACAGTGTTTTTGTCAGTTATTCTGGACGCCTTCAAAATGTGAAGTGGAACAGAATCTTATTATTAAAACATCAATGTTTGTCAGAAAAACTGCAATGGGATATTTTTCCCAAGTCGTTCAGACCCGTTTCTGATTCTGATTCTGATTCAAAAGACTCCAGTTTCCAAAGAACAGAGACATTTGCTACTACAATCTAAATGTATCTATTTAAATTCAACAAATGAATATAAAAGACCCAAAATATAGAAAATGTACCTTATTTGACCTATAACAATAAAACTATTTCTTAATGAAACCAGTTGTTAAATTATTGTTGCTAATAGTCTATAGTAGGGGCGTCAAACACATTTTCACCAATGGCCATATCGGCAAAATGGCTGCTGTCAAAGGGCCAGATGTAAAATAAATGTAACTACTTTTTAAACTTGTTAATTAACTGTTTCTGTATTTATTACTTATTCAAGTTATAAATATTGCTCATGCATTTGCATAGATGTAAAAATATGGCTGCGTAATGGCGGATCTCCTGATAAAATTACATTTTAAGACCATCATACCTTTTGATTTACCCTGTCGAGGGCCAAATTTGGCCCATGGGCCTTGACACTAACACATGTGGTCTATAGTATAATGAGTCTTTTCATTATACTCTGTCTACAGATGCTTAAATCCTCTTTTCTTTTGTCACGGCTGAACACAAAGGAGAACATTAAACAGAACTAGCGTCTGTAGAAATAGCTCAACATGTTTGCAAGAAGCAGATGAGTTGCAACTACAAATTATATTAGGTATTTGGCTTGTTTGCAATATGCTCTACTAAAATAATTATCACAGTTCTGTTATTTTCATGGTTATCCCCGGTCCAGATCCATTTCACAGCCAGTCCTTCTTTTGCTACCCCCCTGTTTTTCCTGCTGCTGCCACTCATTCCTTAATAATACCAGGGTAGTCTATGTTCCCTTTACTCCTGAAGTTGCTGTGGGCACTGCTATCACTATTCATTTGTATTATTTTGCATGGGGCTGCCAATCTTGGTGGCAAATAAGTTCTATAAGGACTACAAAGCCGTTTAGAAGCCTCCCGGAGAATCGGTGCAGTGTTGACTCGTTGGTGCACATAAACACTGAACATTTGACACAAATCAACCTACTTTGTATCATATTTAGCAGCACAATATTTTTTCAGCAAAACATTTTCCCAAGTCCTTTATCATATTTTAGCGCAAATAAAATGATTGATTCCCACTTAACCAGATACGCTACCACAAAGATAGCTCGGCAGTAGCATTTACAGCAAAAGTAAGGTCAATGTACTCACTCTGTTCGTTCGGTCCTTGCTAGATAGTTGACCGGTCAAGAAAGACACTCAAACTCTCAATCTGTACAAATCCTGTTGTGCATTCTGTAATCTAATTCTGAATCATTCCCAGTCTGAACCCATTTGCTATTAGAGATCTTCCCAGTTTGGAGGACATTTAAGTTGCTAGGGACTTAAATATCCTCCAGAGTTAGAGTGACCTGTTTGCAGGACACTTTCTGATGACCTAACTGAGACTTAGGTGCAACTGTATCCTTTTTGTTCCATTTGAGTCCAGTTTCCCTGTGTGATAATCGTATATAAGCGGTAACATCTTCACCCCAGTTCCACCTTTTGTTGAAGTCTCTGTTGCTCAACATGTACTCTGAGCAAAAGAATAATAATCAATACATTTAAAATACAGAACAAACAGCATCCATAACTTTTCCCGCTGTATTGACTTGCACAGAAACCAACTTTGTAGTTTACTGACCATTTTAGCAAGAACTTTTTGATTTTTTTCCATATATTTTAACAAAATTTGCCTTGCCCCAGTACAGACAGGCTATATTGTGATCATCTATTTATAAAGCGTTTTAGTCTCTGATAATCAGGAAGTTCATGGTTGGCATGCTAGTTGTTGGCAGCAAACTCCCGTCTGGCCTCTAAAATTTGTGAAAAGTGCTTATAAACTCATCACAAAGAATAATTAGGATCACAAAGAATAATTATTGATTTAGCGATGTCATTATCCACTAAAAGTAGAAAGACATCAGCTACAAACTAGCAGCAACTTAATTATGGCGCTGTGGCTAGCATCAAATGCAAAGACATCCAACACATTCTCGAAGCCCCGGTGTGAACGCCCCTTTAGGCTTAGAGCTGGTATGACTAATGTTGTTATTATAGATGTAATTTATGTCTTTACATTTTGCATGTGAAGCACTTTGTGACCTATGCCAGTGAAAAGCACAATACAAATAAACTTTTTACTTAAACTTACTTTCTTAATATGTTTAAGTTTAATTTTTGGTGAGTCCTTGCTCCCTAGGCATTCCACACTAAGTCACGCCACCTTCAGAGTGCTATCGCGACACATTTCTGCATTTTGCTAATGAAACTACTGCAAATCACATCAGAATTGTCAAGTTGTAATTTATTGTTTTGGATCATACTTTTGTATATTTGTGGAAATTGTCATGTAGGAGCATGAGGCTCACTGGGCTGAGCATTGGACAGAACTGTATCTAAAATACTCAAACATGCATGGATAACATATAGAACCTCTTCAGGTATATTTTTGTTGAGATAATGTTATAACACGATTGTTAATTCTTCAGAAATTGGTGCTGTTTTTACTCCTAAGCCACCATTTTCGTTTTTTATTGGTACAGAGCAGTGTCTTTCTAATAGTGTTGTGGGTAAAAGTTTAATTAAACCTTTTTTGCTATTTCTCAAACCATTTGGCGCATTCACACACAGGAGTTTTCTAGACCAGGTTTATGATGCATGAAAAGCTTTAACCTTGAATGCAGAGTCAAAGTTTGGCTTTTACAATACTAATGAAAAATACAAGTTTGTTTTTACCAATCTTAATTAGCCTACTTAGCCATATCATTTTACTTAATTTTTGCTGACCAAGTAACCAAAATAGTCCTTGACAAAATGTTTGATCCAATTTTTCTTAAATCACATTGAATTTGCATAAAATTATGTCTTATCACAGCTGGCATCTGTAATGTGCTCGTCTCCCAGTTGTACGATTTTGGGCATATTAAAGACTTTCTATTCCTCTGAGTGTCTCTTTCTCATTTTCCGTCTCTCGCGGGCTTACCACGTCCTGCCGACAGCCGGCGATAACTGCGGAGCCTTCGTGTCCCTCCCTGTCTGTGGAGCCTCACCTTTTGATTTCTCCTCCCTGTAGCTCTGGGCCCTGCATTGATACCATCTGGCAGTGGCTGGGGAAAGAGGCAGGAGGGGTAGTGCTGTCTGATTAATCATGCTAATCAGTGGTGAGGGGTTAGAAGTCCATTAACCTGATCCAAGAAGCATCACTCACAAGAGCAAAGAAACCATAGCCAGAAATCCAGAAATCAAGTAATGGAGAAAAGCTTCCTTAAAGGTGAGGTCTGAGGTGTTATGCAAACTTTACTTTTCCCCCCCCATTTCCAGTATTTGAGTTGCTTATACAATATATCTTGCTCAAGTACTTTACACATAGATTGTATGATGAGCTCTTGAGGCCAAAAAAGTGCTGTCTGCATCTAATTAGAAAGCATTTATTGTCTGATAATCTTGCCATCAGATCACTATTGCAAACCCCATACTGGTCTCTGAAAGTTGAAAAATGCTCATAAACCATCACAGTGAATAATCAGGATCCTCGGAAGGCTTAAGGTAAGTGAGGAATAACTTTGGACCACTGCAAAATGACAAGTGCTTGAATTGCCTTTTTTGCCCGTGTGTATTTTGCATAAGTAGCTGTGCGAAGTTATTCACTGCTCACTGTTACCAGCAGAGGGCGCAGACACTATCCATTCTCTCTAAGGGATAATATTTACCAGCATGTACTTTAAGTTAGAAACTGTGAAACCCAAAGTGTCTGAAGATATGTATATATTGAGTATATAATAATTTCTTTAGAAGGTTTCAAGCGGCTATAAAACAGCACTGTAAGGGAGGTGAGGATGAGGTATAATCCCATCCTTGGCGAATGTTGAGCTAAAATAGAAGCAGAGGTGGTCGGAGTTTCTATTCAGAGAATTGAGATTACAGAGTACGCCCACACTCCACTCGAACAGCTTTAAAGTTTTCTCCATTCTGCAGCCGCCGGCATTCAGTGAAACAGCATCAACTTCCACTGCATATCCAAAATAACTTAAATGAACTTTAAAAAGATTTGCATTGACTTGCATAGCAAAAGTTGTGCAAATGTTGGACTAAGAATTCTCAAGGTATATAATAGGTAGTGGAAAAGGTGGTGAGATATGTTTTTCTAATGGTGTATGCAGTGACGTGAGGTGAGGTTCATGGCTGGTGAGGGCACACAATCAGATTTACAACATATAAAACAGGTGTTGGCAAGTAAATCTGACCCCAGACCATTTTTTTTTCCCAGTGACTTGGGGCCAGAATAAAAAAAGAATTTCAAAATAAAAGTTCCAAAGTCCGTATGAAATAGCTCTAATAGTATATAGTAATAGTAAATAAAACTATATATATTGTTTTTTATCCTTATTCTGTTTCCCCAATTTTCAGTGGATATAAGTCATTGAATTTCTTACCACTTTGTATGTCTCTGTTTGAAAAGAGCGAATCTTTCGTCCCGTCGTCTGGAGCAAACCATTTAGCTCCTTTAGCGCTGGTCTTCCTTTAATTATAACCTCCTGCTTCGACCGAAAGTCCTGTTTAGAAAACTGTTTGAGCTTTAATGTGTAATCTTCCTTCATTTAAAAAGTACGGCCAGACATGAAGAAAAAAGTGAATTGCTAAAGTTGACTTGCTAACTCTAAACTGTAGTTTGTGGCCCCTATTCTACGGGAGTTGCAAGAAATCCTGGGCTCATGAGTGCCCCCTAACATAAGGCAGGGTAACTTCGTGCCTCACCTGGCGCCTTTTCACAGGTGCTTAAAGCAGCAGCTGCTCACTGCTGAGGGCACAGCAAAGTCAGTCTGCGGTGAGGCACAAACGGCCGGTGCCTCACCGCGCGTGAGGAACTCATCTATCTTGCATGTATTCCAATACAAGTGTTTTAAATTATTGCAAAAAACATACTGCAAAAAATATATTTAATATCTCTCCATGGATTAGACCTGTAACTCGGCCTGGTGATGTCAATGTCCTTGTCGCCATGAAGACAGAGATGGAAGATTATTTATTTAATCACATTTAGAATTTTAAATTCTTTGAGAACTACTGAGATATTCATGTTTAGTAAGCAGAGCGCTGGTTTGAACCAAAAATGCACCAGAACTGAACCTAAACAACAATACTAACCAAAGACTAAATAGGTGGACTGACCTTTACCAGGCCTAAATCAGTGCTAAAGCAAGAATAAGACGGACTCTACCAGCTTTCTGTGGCAGTGGCGCCCAAAATGCCGCAAGAGCATTTTGTAGCGGAACAGAGAGCAAAGTGTCCTGCACAAGAAATCACCAGGCTTGTTTCACTTTTGTGCGTAGTTCAGCAGATCAGAGTGCGCAGACAGCACGTCAAAGCACCACGCCACAGCACCACGCCACAGCACCACGCCAAAGCACCACGCCACAGCACCATGCCACAGCACCACGCCAAAGCACCGCACAGCTGCACGTCCTGGGTTACAGCTAAAGCTGCTCATCAACCCAAAATATGCTTCAAGCATATTTTTCCTGCTCGAGGCCCGCGCAGTTAATAGGATTTCAGTCAAAATACATAGAAAATATGTTTTTGTTGATGCTTTTTGAACACTAGATTAGATTAAACATCAGGAAAAACTGATTCTAGACTTTTTTTTTTTTAATCTTTCATAAGTCTCTCATTTGACCTAACCAGTCCCACAGAGACAGTGAAGTGACAAACGTTCAGCTAATTTTTGTGTGAGTAGACCTGTTTCTATTGACTATAATCTGCTCTAGAGATCACCACAGAGAAAACACAGAGAAGCATCTGAGTGTCATCACTCTGCTCTCTCTCCCCGAGGCAGCTCGGCCGCCAGAGGCGTGCGGCTCTTGTTTGCTTGCAGTGTGTTTGAGGCGTGATAGTGAGCAGAAAGGTGCAGCAGACAAAAGACAACCACAGGAATAGAGACTTTTGATTTGAAAATAGTTTCAGCTTCAAAAGCCTAAATAACATTCCAGTCCTATTTCTGAATGTAGATATTAGAAAACTAATCAAATAATCTAATACTGAGCATTCTGATATTATTTGGATTTCACTTTTAAATAACTTAGTCCAAGATACATTGTAAAAGTTTATCCAAGTGTATTTAGGCCTAAATGGTAAAATAACGAGCCATTTAGGAGCCAAAAAAGCTGATTATATTGTTTTTTGACCTTTGTGCACAACATGCCTCTTAATCCCTGCCGAGCTCTTTTAAAAATGTATATTTACAATGTCATCAACTGCAATTCAGAATAAAAACTATTCAAACATTTTTTTTCAAGGTAAAAAATTTAAGGACATTTAATTTAAAAATCTGATGAAACAAATGATCTGAGAGAAATTAGAAACTTACATAGAGCAAAGAATGTAATAATAGAAAAAATATAGTAAAGTAGTGAATAATAATAGTAAAGTGATTTCAAGTGACTGGGAAAGACTAATGCATTATTACCAAATATGAAAATGCTTGAGGAGGCCTATATTACTTCACCATTAACTGTGAAGTATACCAATTAGTCACCCTGCTTTTCCTGTAATGTTTACTACTTATATGCGTGATTCGTAGTCTCACCAATGGTACAACTAGTTTCTCATGCGGTGTGGTCCTTTCTATGGTGGCACGGCTATTTGTTCATGGATTGAGCCCTGGTTTGAAGTGATTAGATGTTGTATAGAAATCAAGTGGGGACATTCCTTATGTCACAAGTCAAGAGATTGTGCCTAAAGAGCTGTGCAAAATCAAAATGTACAATTACCGTTAGAGCGTTGACTGACGGTAAATCCAGGCAAGAGGCAGATGAAGTGATTACATGCACTCTAAAAAACTCAAATGTAGATACCTACTTGTCACTTGCCTTAACACATGCTACAGGTTTAAATTTCACACTATAATCACATGCTAATATGGAGTATTTGAAAGGTAAGAACCTCCAGATTTCAGATATATGATTTTTATATATTAAGTTTGTATTTAAATCTGTCTAACTAGTCCATATCTCTCACAAACCTCTTGGTACATCACTAGTATTCACATGCAAGAAATATTTGGCCACTAGCACAACTTTAGAACCTCTATGTCAGACAGAAAAGGAGAGCAGTGTGGACCACCTCTGCACATCCAATCAGCTTTCATCCCAGTGCATCATACACTGACTCAGATGGCTCATGGTTGAACTTGATGAAGACAGCATCTACCCGCCGGATTTTTGTCACAGAGTTCTACTTTTGCAAAACACTTTCTGGAGCAAGGACAGAAGCTGCACTAGTGAATCTCAAGCCACAGAAGAAAGTTTGTATTTAAATCAATCTAACTAGGTCCAAGCTTTCACAAACCCTTTGGCACATCGGAGCAGTCACACGCATGAATATTTGAGAAAGTGCAAAACTTTAGAACAGCCGTTTCAGACCGTGGCAGGAGAAGATCGCTAATCGCCTCAACTGGGGTTTGCAATCAATGTAAAAGTAAATTTGTTTCCTTTTTACTTTTTTGTGTTACTTTTAAGTGTTTGTAGGTTTAAAATAAACCAGGATTTCATGCTGTCTGAAAATCCTTTGAAGCTTTTCAGACACACCAGCTGTGTCAGGAATAGTTGTTTCTCACTGTTTCTCATAGGTTCTGATTCTCTGTTGTTCCGTTTTTTAGCTCTCTTAGATCTATTGAAGGCCTATTGGATATCCACAAGCAGAGAAGGCTTTCTGCAAGTGTTCTTCTTTTGCTTTTCCCTCTGTGCTCGTAGGAAGTCCTGTGTTGTAAAGTTTGAATAACACAGAGTTTGTGCAGCAGTGGATGGTGTGAATCGAAAAGCAGGTATTGGTCGGTGTGTGTGGGTTTTCTGAAGACTTCCTGGAGTCGCTGGTCTGCTCCTATAGTTACGGCACAATCTAAGAAGGCCAATTTGTTCTCCTTGGCCTCCTCCTTCCTGCGTGAACTTGATGTTAGGGTCCGTGGCATTAATATATGTAAAAAAAGAGTTCCATATCTATCAATGTGTGGGTGGAGTGCCTGAAAAAGAGTTCAATGCTTTCTGCTCAAATCGTTCATATACAAGATGCCTGTAAAAGTTTCCTTTAAACCGAAAATATGTGGTATTTAAACACATTTCCAGCAGTTGGCAGATTTGGTCAGGTGACAGTTTGGTCTCTCTTTTAGCTTACTATCCTGTGGCAGTCTCTGTCCTTGCTGCCTCGACCACTACTGATGTAAGTGAAAAGACAGGTCACATCAAAGGAAATCATTGTCTCACTCGAGTCAAATTAGAAATGCTTTACTTTGCTAACAAATTCTGCAGAGTTCTCAGTATGGTCCATTGTATTACCAAGCAGGAGGGCCAGGATGCTCTTCTGATGTTTGGCCACATTATATTGGGTACTCCCTGTTTGTGGATTTTCAGAAGGTCACAGATGCAAGGAATGGAGTCACCAGGATAGTCTGTCTGTACAGCTGTAGATCAAGGACTTCTTCCTTCTCCAGCTTCTATAAACACTCTATGATATTCTTCTTGTACTCCTTACTAGGGTCTTGTTTCAGTAATTCATAGGTTGTGGTGTCACTGAGCAGGCTGTTCATCTTAGCCTCGTAATCAGCTGAGTTCAGGACCATGGTGCATCTCGGTACTGTTAAAATGTTGACGCTGTTGTCCTTCTCTAGAGCAGCTATAGCCATCCTTTGCTCTGATGTTACGTTGGATGGAGGAAGCTTGGTGTTGCTCAGTGCAGCGGTTACTTTCAGTCTAAGGTCTCCAGCTTCTTTCTCTGTGAGCTTACAGTTTCTACTGGCAGTTTTTGCTGCTATAATGTAGACCATTGTGCGAATCTGGTAAAATGTTACAAAGACGTTCAGTTCAGTTGGAAAGTACCTCTTTCTCTGTCTAGGTGACTTCACAGTCAGAACGGTTTTTCACCCAGCATTCCTTGTTCAAAGGTTGGCTGGGTTCATCCTCATTCCTCCTGTCCCTCGAAAAACTTTTGTCCAGTTGACAGAATTGACGTTTTCTTTTGCTATGGCTCATACCTGGCCAACTGAGGGATTACAGACATGTTTAGTATTCAGCATCTTAAAATCACCTTTGGTTTAGATTCTTTGATATGTGAGGACACAAGTCTGAGCACTATAATTGGTGTGGAATAGATAATTAATATAATATTAATAAGATCGACGAGACCAACGGCCAACCAATAACACGGTGCTAGTATCACATCTCATTTTAAGTTTTAATACTGCACTTCTTGACTCATATAAACTGTTGTTTGTGTGTTTATAATGTACTTTCACAAGGACATGCAGTATTTGAAAGAGTCTGATGAAAACAAAGATTGTCAATTGTTCCATAGATGCTTTCATTGAGCGCACACCACTCAAGCACCTCTCATTCCTCAGTATTTTATCTGAATTGATTCCACTTTATCTCTTCCCCTCTATTTCCAACTTCTCACTGTTCTCCTGATAAAAGACAAAACACCCTTTCATGCACACATGTTCTTGCATCGACTCATTTGTAAACCATTTGAACAGTATAATCAATGCAAGTAAATATATTCAGTTGCCTAGGGAAGGACAGGAAAATGTCCTTCTCTTGGTGAACAATGTATTTGAAGTGGAAAATCGTGCTAGTTAGCAATGCTAGATGGAAAAATTAATTGGGGGGAAAAAGTAATCTCCACACTGAAAGATCCCACCCTGCAGTCTGGGAATCAAACCAGATACTTTCCTGCTATGAGGCAGAAACTAGCCACTAGCTATACCGCTGTGAGACTCATTGCCAAAACAAAATATATGTGAAACAACCAAACCCCGTAGAACTTGGGATTGTATCGATAGTGCCACTGAAAAAAACAATCTCACGTTCATTATGCAATCCCTAGCAACTGATTAGTTTTTTTTGAGGACTATAGATGACAAACGCAGGACTTTGAGGACTAATGCAGGACTTTATGGACCACCTCCTTATATTACTGGGAAGACCAAGGAGCTGGTGGTGGACTTCTGCAGATGCCGTTCTACTACCCCCTCACCAGTGAAAATCCAAGGAAGGGACATTTAGAGCAGTGGTCCCCAACCACTGGGCCGGGGACCGGTACCTGTCCATGACGCATTTGCTACCGGGCCGCCGACCAAAAAAAGTAAATTTATCAGCAACCGCATTTTCTCCGAAGTGACTTTTGCCCGCTCCTCATGACACGCTAACAAGCTCGTCCGTAGATATATAATGAAAATCCTGATAGGAAATCGCAACATAAATCCATTTGACATAACGGCAAGTTTATAATATCTGTGCTAGATGTGTGTCCGCCGCACAACAGTCAGAGCGTCAGGGCAAAGGGGAGAGGAGAGAGGAGGAGACCTTGTGAGTCTTAGCACAAACAGCAGAATCTAAAGGAAAAACAGCTCTATGTGAAATATTAAGGTTTCTTGACATTGACTCCATATTCTGAAATGTTTGAAATGTTCATGAAAATAACACTTTATAAATGTATTTGTGGCGTATCTGAATCTTTTGAAAGCTCCTCTGTGCTTTAGTTCAGTGTGGAGCGTGAGCGTGAGTGAGAGGTGATGTGCAGGTGCATGTGGCGCATGTGGCGTGTGGTTGAGCGAAGAAGCGACGTGTGTCTGGAGTGGTACCTGGAAAAAGACGGTGGAACTGATCTGTAATTACGGTGCAGTAGAGACAATAAAGCAGCTAACTCTTGAGCTCGCACCACACTCCAAACAACTTTGACGTAAAGAACGGGGAGTTAAACCCTGGAGGAGGAGCGACCCTTCGGCCCTGGAGAAGACGGCTCTCCCCTGTGTTTCCCAACCACGGCCAGGGGACTGAAACAGGAAAGGTTTAACATAAACGTTACGATAGCGATTACGAGAGCGTGACCCCCGCAGTAAAATTGTCAAACGTTGACCGGTCCGCAGTGAAAAAAAGGTTGGGGACCACTGATTTAGAGAGTGGACTCAATCAATGTTAATCTGAACAACAAACTGGTCTGTGTTACACAGGAATGACCAGAGCAGATCTACCTCCTGAGGAACTTTTATGGCGTAGAGGGAGGAAAAGAAGCGGGAGCCCTATAGCTTTGCTCTACTTGCTGTGTTGGGTTGGATTTGTCTATTCAAATAGTCATTTATATTATTGTTGATTGCATGCTTCCTATTCCCCTGCTGACCTTACTAGCTAGCACTCGCACTGTAATTTCCCCATTGTGGGACAAATAAAGGTTTATCTTATCTCTTATCATTCATATATCAAAACCCAACACATACTGAAATGGCACAGAGACAGACAATGGAAAACCATTAAGAGTTTAACAAGGAAAACCATTAAGAGTTTAACTAAAATATATTAACTGGTGTTTTGGTTAGATAAAACAACTAAACAACACTGTTACCTCCCTATTAGCTCTCAGAACTAACGTGGCTACTAGCTTTTAGCTACTATAGGCATATGAAGAGGAGAGAAAAACACATTACAAGTAAAAGAACGTACCCACTCGTGCATCTTTCTGGGCCCATGCTGTGCAAGTTTTCCATCAGTGTGTTGGTGATTAGGGCCATTTCTGAGTGTTTGATACATGTGTGTGGTTCCCCACTCTGTACTATGCTCCATGCAGTCTTACGTGTTATGTGTGCTACTCTAAAGTGTTGACCTGTGGAAGAGGTTCTGCCCTACTACTGGCTGAGAATAAAATAGACTTAAATAAGCATTATTATGTGGGCTTGTGTATGCATTTGTTAAGTAATTCATCATGCAGTACAAACATTCCGAGTGAGACTGGGTCGGCAAACAACAGCTCCTGTGCTAGCATGCCTTGTTAATTGATGAAAAAAAAACAAAAAGTGAACCAAATTAAAAACAGCATCTAGGCCAACATGCCTGATAGACTGGGCTAAAACAACAATATGTGTTGGATTTTCAAAACTCAAAACTGGGACACCATAATTTAACCAAAAAATATTTTCAACAGAAACTAATTATGTATGTTTTTATTTCCACATAAGGCTATATAGCTTACATTTGTTAGTTATTTTTTTTAGTAAAAGTAATTATTGCAATACTGTCACATACTGGCCAAAATGTAAAGTATCTATCAAATCAGTAACAAAGTAGTAAGATTTTAACACAAGTTTTGAATAATAAAAAATACCAATAACAATATTCATAAACAAAACATTGTAGTTTTATTACTTTAGTATTTTAAGCTGTACCTTTTAAAAGAAAGTGGTTTTCAGTTTCCTTTTCATTGAATTGTGAACAACTATCATGAAAGTTCACCCTTGTAATGAGTAGTGCCTTCAGATTGTTCAGTCCCGTGCGATTTCTCTTGTCAGTCCAAGTATTGTTCATAATAGAAAAAATACGCTCGACAGTATTTGTACCAGGGAGACACATGGCAAACTGGCACAAATGTAAATGTTTTGTATGGAACATGGCTTTGGTTGCCCAACGCTCATCTGCAGGCTTTGTAGCTGTGCTTCTTTCCTCATCTTATCAGATGTGTGGGTTTTGACAGCAGTAACTTCATCAAACAGCTCTGTTTCATTGATGTCTATCTGTGGTAGTTTACAGGAGACGTGCCTCAGGGAAGACCTCATCCCATTCTGGGATGTGTTCTAGCAGTGTCCAAGAGAGGTACTTCTCACAGAATCTCATCCCTACTCCTGCAGACATGAGATGCAGCATTCATGAAAGTTGCGGGCACCTTGTCTGTACACAAGTTCATCAGAAGATTCTTCACCTGAATAAAATAATATTTCACATCAAAAAACTAATATAATGTAATAACTTAGTGTGGGTATTAAACATCTAAGAAATGTTCAGCAATTTGCTAAATCTGGTGTTCATTATAAACTTAAATTTTGTTCCCATGAAAAGGGAAGTCTATCCAAAAGCTTCTCCTGCAGACTGGAGAGTGGATTCACACACTTGGTTATCCAGAAACTGGAGGATAGTTGTAGAGCCTTTTTCCTGACACCTGAAATTGGACTGAAGAACAAAATACAGCTTTAGGACCCGCTAAACTGTAGGTCACAATGACATATGAAAATATCCACATAGCTTAATGACAAAGTTTTCGATGTCACAAGGTAATGTGTCAGCTGCGGACTACACCGCATTATTGTGCACGCCTAACTTCAACTATAACTGATGGTGGCTTGATCCAGTTTGTAGAACACGTTTTGCCCTCGTCTTGCCTTTCGACCAGATTTTGTGTTGGACAAGCTAGTTGGATTTTGTGCTGACAACACCATCAGGCCAAATGCTGTAAGGCTTTGCTGCACTTCATTAAACAGGAGGGTTGACGTCTCACCTGGTAGAGATGTAAAGTCCAGTATTTTAACATTCACACCCTCAGTTTTGTTAAAGTAGAGGATCACAATAGGGATAAGCTTCTCTGCCTAATGGTGTCACGTATCTGCTGCAAAAGAGACCAGTGTTGCAGTTGTCGTGTCCTTCTTCAGCAACTTTATACCGTACAGGGCTTTCACACTTCCCACTCCCCTCGGCTTTGGCGCAGGTGCAAATAAAGCGCTGGTCATAAAAGATCTGCAGACCATTGTGGTTGTGTTGCACAAGATGATAGGCAAATGTGGCCTCCTAAGCAGCACGTTTCAATTCTCTATTGCTAGCGACCGCAGCTTGAAAAAGACTGAATTGACTGAACTACTTCCCACCTGTTCCCATGTCTTGTGCTTGCTAGTTTTGGCATGGGCTTGTATGCCATGATTTCCTCTGTGAGCAACAGAAACTCACACTTGCAAAGTGTACAGATTGCAGTAGTTTCATTACAAGGTACTTTTATGAGAAAAAAGTATTGCTCCAAGAGTTCTTTTGTTAATCTTGATTTTCTTTTCAGCATGTTGAATGGAAGAGCATGTAAGTATGTTACTGCTTTGTTCATGGCCGTGACATTAGAAACAATCAGCATGAAGTAACAAACAAGTTGAAGACTTGAAGAAGTTGTGTCTTTTATAACAATCACTACTATGGCAACTGTTGTAACTTAGATGCACGCTGCCCAAAGAGATCACCTTTTAAGCAAAGTGCACTGCTTTGGCTTTCAGGCTTGCAAAATATAGAAGTCTTTACTGTCAGCACTGAGCAGGCAGTTGCATTTCCTAAAATCAGGACAGACGGGACGGAGCTTGTGGAAAACTCAGACAAATTAATGGTTACGAGGATATCCAAAGGGATGCGAGATGTAACTCTCAAAATCGGGACTGTCCTTGGTAAATCAGGACATCTGGTCACCCTATGCTTATGCCAATAAAAACATGTTTAGGCTAAATTTGTTTGGTACATGGGGAGATTTCTATCGGGTGGCCACCCAACAAAAAAAATATTATTGTTTATTGTGTACTGAGGTTGTTTCACACTCGTGACCAACCAAGCAAAAAAAAAAGAAATTCTGCTTTTGTAAATGCCGCTATTGACTCAGAGTCGTCCAGTAGTGAGGACGTGTTGTAAGTCACATAATCAGAATTTTCATTTTGCCTAATGTTGAAGCAATGGACACTTTAAGATGCTAAATACTAAATTTAGTGCAGATTCAAAAGTAAGAATGATAAATGTATTTGCCAGTAATGACCCAGCAGTTTATCGTTTCGTTCCAACACAGTTTATTTTTAACATTGTTTTGGCTAATGTACCTCTGAGCGTTTTGCAGCAGTGCCAGTAAAATGGTGGATTTCCATGGTAACAGTCATTGTTTCATGTTCTATTTTAAAAGCTAATAAAATTGAGTAATTAAGGTTTGAAGTTAGACAAACAGTTTTCTGGCATTTAGATTTAGTGAACAAATTAAAATATTGGAACAGATATGTGGTATGGTGTGTGCATGTGTGAGCTCAAAATCTTGTTCTAGACTAAGCACTTGCTTGTGAAGTCGTCGCGCTGGCATGGCCTGCATCCAACCTGAATTTCCTGTCTTGTAGCCCTGTTATATCTTTCCTGACCGGTGGTGCACAACGTCAAAGTAAACATGACATACCTCACACGGGAAGCACTTCACGGGAACAACCACCACTGCGCAAACAAGAGAAGAAAAAGCTGTCAAAAAGGCAACGCGCTCAATATATCACTGCGTTTGTGATACAACCTCAGCAGGACACACGGAACTCACCGTAAATCTTATTTATCACCACATGGCAAAGGGTTGTGAGGAGAGGATGAATCGGGAAGGAGGGAAAAACTGAGACATGTTTGGGAAGGAAGCGTGGATCCGTGAGCGAGTGATTGATGGGGATGAGGAATCAGCGCTGTCACGGTGCAATTACAGCGGTCTGAGCGGATATGTTTGAAGGACGGAGTGCGCAGTGCAGAAAATAGGAGGATGGAGTGGTGAGAAATAGCTTGTTCTAGTCTCTCGACCTTGCCACGACGACCATATCATCTTTCAGCTTCGTTTTCAAACTGTCCCCTCCCTCCCCTCTCCCGCACCACTTTCTCAGAGCGGTGGGGAATTGCTCATTAAATGCCATCTAAACGTGGTTCTCTGTACATATTAGCGGATAGAGAAAGGTTAAGTGTGTTAGCTTAACCCCCAGACCACCGCCGTGTGTTCTCAAAGGGCCCCAGCTGCCGTCTACAATGAAGCACATTTGCTATACATTAGGTACGAAGAGCAGAACAAGCCCTGTAGGCATGTAGTTGGGAAAAAATGGCTTCTGATTACGCAGTGTGAAGTAGGTGAGGCTATTTTTACCACAGAGAGCTGGTGTTCACAGTAAATCCAGTTCATGTTCTCCATAGACTGTGACAGGCCAATGAGCACACCCCGGGCTACAGTCATCCAGGAAGTTTTAGGAAATCAACTAGAAACAAATTTCTACTTTAGGACACCATATCATTAGTATTTTAAGTTTTTGTTTTTGCATATGTATATATATAGAAGCATTTGCCAGTTTGCAATGTATGTTTGTTTGGATGTATTGAATTTTCATGCAGTCGCTGCTGGTTAAGCGTAACTTGTGCAACTTTCTGCTGGAGTCTGCTACTTGCTAGGTCTCCAAAAAAAATGTTATTGCTTTGCATAAATGTTCCACATTAAGGTAGAGTGTACCCATGTTCCCACAGCCCTATTTTCTCACATTTTACATATATATATTTTTTGAAAGTAAATCCATAACCTCTAACCCAGGGGTGGGCAAACTACGGCCCGGGGGCCAACATACGGCCTGTTGGGTTTATTAATCTGGCCCGTTTAACGTGACCAAATTATGGCACACTTCAGCTACATCAACCTTGTATTACTCTCTTATTTTCTAATCAGCCTTTCTGCAAAAATTTGCTTATCAAAGAAAAGAAAAGTGGATAATGAGCACTGAGTGTTTAATACGGAGTGGACAACAAAATATTTTTTCACCAAAGTCTGGTCAAAGTCCCAAGGCAAGTTTTTTTTTGCTGGCATTCAAATTAGTAAAAGCTAGCAAGCCTTTCTCTGAAGATGAGTTTTTAAAAGAATGTATTTGGAAAACCATTTGTACAATGAGCCTTGCATATTCATGTTTTGCTACATGCTACAGGCCAAATGCTAATGTTATATATATATATATATATATATATATATATATATATATATATATATATATATATATATATATATGATATACACACACACACACACATATATATATGCGCATATATGTATATGTATAATATATATATATATATATATATATATATATGTATATATATGTATATATATATACATACACATATATATATATAATGCATATATATATGTTCATATACATACATATATATACACATACATATATATACATATATATCTATATATATATATATACATACTGTGGAACATTCCAGGCCAAGCAATACTCCTTTATGAAGGCTAACATGTAATGTACCCTCCACCAGAAAGGTTACATAGTTCATCAATAAAGTAACAGTAGCTGCTAGCATCAAATATATTATCTTACCTCTTGAGACGGCAACAGCCTGAGCAGGATTACTTGAACATGTGAAAGCAAAGAGGACAACTGCAGGTAAACTGTTAAAGAGGTCATCAAGAGTACAAGTGATCCATCATCCAAGTTTTCTAGCTGTTTAGGCCACCACAAATGTAGGATAACTATTTTACCCAAGAGATTCTACAAGGTTTTGTTTAGGTCCCTTGGCATTAATCAACAATCCATCCCCTCAAGAGTAATATGAGAGAGACACATCTTCATGGACTTTTAATATCAGGAGATTGTAACCTTGTGTAAACACCTGAAGGATATTACTCCCCTTCACTCCACTTGAAAATATCAGTTCCACAGCAGCGATCACAATCACATAATGACATTTCCCCATATCTTAGCGATCGCGACGTGTGCTGTGGATGGCTGCTTTCATTTAGTTCACAAGGACAGATAACGGTCGTCACATCATAAAACGCATGGCTCAATGACACGTAGAAAGAACTTTGGTCCAACTTTGCTGCCAGTTATCTTTATGAGAGAGACAAGCTCACATTGGGTTCTGTAAGGGCTCTGGGCTTCATTAAAAAACAAGATCACATGTGGAAATGTTATTTTCAAATGCAATAAAGTTTAGGAAAAAAATTGAATAATGTGACATAGGCAGTAATGGGAGGAACAGTTTGAAAATGTATTTTAGTCACAGAATACTAAACACCTGTATTCAAATATATTTTCTATAATATTCTGTTGTACAGTCCAATCAAAGTACTGTTGCCCATATTGTGGTTGACTAGCACTCTTGCCTCACAGCAAGAAGGTTACGGGTTTGACTCCTGGGCTGTCTGAGCCTTTCTGTGTGGAGTTTGCATGTTTCTCCCTCTGGGTGGGTTTCTACTTCACGGATTTCGTATATACAAACCCCTGCGATAAACCAGACCACTGTCTTATCACTGTAAGAAATGAGTCACTGACAGCGGGTGACAGACAGGTAAGGAGTAACATCCACTCTTTTCACTTTTATGTCTACTTTTGCTGGGGAAAATGTTTTTGGCGCCACGGAAAAAAAATTGTATAAGCCGCACTGCACCATAAGCTGCAGCGGTTAAAAAGTGGAGAAAAGTAGCGTCTTGTAGTCCGGAAAAAATACGGTATTTATCTTTTATTAGACAATGTAAAATTTCTTATCAATACCATAAGCCTAAATGCACAATCAAGTATCACAACATATTCCTTTGGTTTTAGAAAAGCAACTGTATTTTTAATACCACCAAAATAAATAAGTGCATGTTCCTACTCACTTCCAAACACTGCACACAGGACAGACTCAGAACTGACATTTACGTTTTTCTTCCCCACTTGTTACTAGCTAATTAGAGTCACTTTGGTATTGATATTTTCAGTGACTTTTTGTCACAGTTTGTCGCTAAACACTACATGCATGAGAAAACATATTAGGTATTAAGATGGACTGACAACTCAAGATAAAATACCAACTGAAATAAAGTTTGCAAATTCATTGAGCCTCCAGTCCACACAAGTCTCCATTGTACCATCAAGGCATTTGTTTAGAGACAGTTCATCAATTCTAATTTGTGACATCCATTAGAGGACTTGTAGGTAAGTTTACTTTGTATCCTTCGAAAGAAAAATACTTCCACATAAGCTTCATCCTATAAAACCTCATGTAGAACATTTTTCCCCCATTCAAAATCAACCATCACATTTTGAGTCGGTTTGCTAAAACATTTGTCTCTTTTCAGAATGGTAAAGTCCTGGAAAAGATTGAAAACAAATCATTTTTCATCCCTAGTCAGGTTAGTGATCTGAAGATTTTAGGTTCAGTTCATTAAGACTAAGCATCAAACGTCTGCTTCACCTTCTGATCTTACGGCTGATTAAAGCTCACATGAAACTTTTTCTCAACTGTACCACTGCTTTGATAGTCGCCGTAGCTCCTGTTTACTGTGTTGCTGGGCAAAATCTCTCATTAAAAGAAATGTGGCTGTTTTTACAACATCATTATATCTTGGTGTTAGCAAACCATCACGTGGGTTTGTAATGTCCTTCCCCAGCAGTTCCTAATGTGGTCAATAGTTTGTGAAATCTCTGGTGATTTCGTGAGCTGTGGCCGGAGGGAGCGCTGACCTGGCTAACTTAAGTGTCCACTCAGCACTTCTTGGATAACCCAATCTGCAGTGACCTCAGTGCGAGTTCAAATCAGGAAGTAACTTTGAGGAATTGCAAGTTTGTCCCCAAAATCTTTATAATTGACAGTTTTTTTGTGTGTGTTTTTTTAGTAAAATGTAATACTCAACAGATACATGGAACAGAATAAGAGTTGGTGTAGCATATTTTCACCATCAGGTTTAGAGCAATATTTAAAAGACAAGTACATTTGGAGTGCAGTGAGGTGGGGTTTGATGAATAATATATTGAAAAGATTAACATTGAGGCGTAGACATTGGTAAGACAGATTTGTATGCGAAAATATGTCTCCTGCGGCTTAGACACTGGTGGTGGTGAAGAAGAGGAGTTGGAGAGGCTGAAGAGACTGATGGTTCTGCTGCTATGGTCACGATGGGACAAAAGACAGGGTGACAGTAGCTCAGTTGGTTGAGTGTTTCTCCACTGATCTGAATGTTGCTGGATTAAATCCCACTCTGAACATAAACATCATTGGTAGAGCGGTCAGATCCACCGACCCAGAAGTTGGCGGTGTGATCCCACAGATGACTGCTGTTATTGTGTCCTTGGGCAAGACACTTAACCCACCTTGTAATCTGCTTTGAGTGCCTTGAAGGTGGATAAGTGCTATATAAAAATGTGACCATTTACTTTTTACCAATGAAACTTACAAGTATAGTGCAGGGGTGTCAAACACATTTTCACCGAGGGCCACAACAGCAAAATGGCTGCCCTCAAAGGCCAGATGTAAAATAAATGTAACAAACTTTTTTGTACTTTTTAATTAACTGTTTCTGTATGTATTACTTATTCAGGTTACAAATATTGCATGTTCATTTGCATAGATGTAAAAATATGGCTGTGTAACTGCGTATCTCTTGATAAAATTACATGTTAAGAGCCATCATACCTTTTAATTTACCCTGTCGAGGGCCACATAAAATGATGTGGAGGGCCACATTTGGCCCGTGGGCCTTGAGTTTGACACATGTGGTATAGTGCTTTGTTTATCATTGAATATGCACAAGAGCATTCACACAAAATTGGAACAAACCCAAGACCTTATCTGAGAGACAGTCCAACCCCAATCTTGAGCCATACAATGCGAGTATATTAGAAGTAGTATTCATAAAAAAAATGTTTGAAGCGATGTAAAATTTCTATCTTGACAAATCACTCAATTCTCTTTTGCAAAACTACCATGAAAATACACAAATTACTTCTACCGCCGCTACCTCATTAATGCAACAGCCACCAGTCTTAGCCAAAGCATAATCTTATCTTACTATCTCATAATGTCCAAACTGTCATCTTCACAACTGCGGCAAAAACCACAATGGACCATCATGCATCTTTATGAACAACATGATACGGCTACAGCATAACACTTCCTTCAGATCTACTTACCTTGGTTTTTCTGTTCATACACTAATCAGACCTGATCTCCATTGGTCAAATAGCCAACCACACGTACAGCGAGTATCAGGTGACTAATTATGAATTAATGAACATTGATCACTACTCGGCTTCATTTACTTTCAGAGGCATTATGAACTTTCACTGCATATGAACATCTGCCGGTGGAGGTGGAAATGGTATCAACATCGATTAAGCAATGACTGGATTATTCATGATGTTTGGAGGGAAAAATATCAATAGCTCATCAGCATTAAAGGCTCTGTAGGTTACCTGATTTTTACTGAACTTGTTCCTTTTGAACTGTTTGCAGCGAGCCAAACATACTTTCTTAAGGCATTCTGAGCATCCCAGTGATAAGTATATAAGAGTATCTCACCACTTTCAGAGGGCAGAGTGTACTTTTGCCATCACATACTGTAAGAATAACTAGCATGCCAACAGCGCTCCAACCTAACTTCCTGGTTTGCAGAGGATAAAAATGCTTGACAATAGATGCAGACAGCGCAGAGCTATAAAAATGTTTATTACATGTCTGAATATCCACACTATTCCCTTCTTCAGGCACTATTTAGGAGTCACACCGTTTTTAGTGGTGCTCAAATATCCACTTGCATCCAAAATCTCCTCAATGTAGACCACAATGCATTGCGACAATCAGAAAAACAACAGTGGACAGTGACAGGTCTTTAACTGGACACAACGTGATTGAATGAAGTTAAAAACAAGCACTGGTTTAACACACTATTGTCTCATGATTATAAAACAAGCCAAACACAAATAAACTTGAAATAATCAGTTTCAAAAGGCATTAAAGCCACAAGAATGCACAATGTGTTCTTTAAAATTGAAGGAGGCCAGTTATTTGGTTTTCCCGGTGTGCATGTAATAGTGTATGCATAAATGGTTGAGAGGTTGGGGGGTTTGAGACGCAGGTATACATAGTCAAGAGGTAAGAGGTAGAAATTGGGAAAATATAGCCTTTTTATGATGGAATCCACACATAAAATACAATTTAGTCAAACAATTTCAACCTCTGGGTCTGTGGTAGGCCCTATCGGCCCTTATCTATCTTATCCCTATCTGGGCTTGTCAAAATGTGGATTTGGAGAGCTGTTTGCAGAATGCACAATGAAATCAACATGCCTATGGTGTTAGCTCCCTGTCTCACCTCATCTGATACTCTCAGTGTGAGGCAGGGCTGCTTGCCTTCTTTGAATGCTCTAATTCCAGTCTTTGTTTGATTCTCTGTATTGTAGCTTTGATGTTTTAGTAAAGTGTTTTTCCCTTTTTCTACACATGAACTGGTTTTGACCTGAGAACTGCCTGCTACTGTTTTGAGCTTCAGACATTAGCACTTTATGTTGACAACACTGGTAAAAAGAAAAGATGAGAAATATGCACTTGCACAACATGGCTGTGAGTCACAGAGGGACAGAGTCAAGCTAGCGATGCTCCCCGCACTTGATAGGATTGCAAAATGTTCCAGTAAACACAAGCGCAGATTGCATTTGCCTTGACCGTGTGTTGGAGTTATTACACAACATTTGGAATGCTTTTCTTAGCTTTATAAAGGCATGAAATGTACGTGTGATGTGAAGTCCTTTAGATTTCAGTGTGTAATTTAAATGTGTGTGATTAGTTTGCCATGTCTTTACAAACTAATGTAAAGACATTACAACTAGAAAGTCCTGGGTTTGATTCCTCGACTGTGTGGGCCATTTTGTGTAGACGTTCCAGCATCAGGATGGGTCACTTCAATTAAAACAAGCACAATAGGCCCACTCTCAGGGGCTCTGGCCCAAGGCCTAAGGTATATTTTTCAGTAAATATACAAAAGCATGATATAAAACAACACACTACAACATCACAAACCTGATGTGATTTGCAGTAGTTTTATTGGCAAAATGCACATCAATTGTAATGTGATAGCGCTCTGAAGGGGAAATGACTTAGCACAGAGACCAGAGGGAAAGGGGACACAGAGCGTCAAAAACCAAAGTGAAACTTATAAAACACATTCTTGGCAAATATAGCATTTTCAAAACAATAAAAGGTAACAAGGTGATCTAAATATGTTATGCATTACCCACTGATACCCCACAGAAGTGCAATCTTTAAATGTGTACTTTGTACACTTTATAAAGCAGTGCATATACTGTATGTGTATTCATGAGTTTCAACTTCCTGTTTATAAGGGCCATTTTGAGCCCTTTTCAACATTCAAAAGAAATATATAGTTTTGAATTGTTATGCTATGCCATTATTGCTAATTTTCATCAATTTGAAACTCATGGATGCACAGTACATAACTGTGTATCAGTGTGTACTGTACATGCATTTCTCATCATAAGTATATTGTCAGCTTATCTTTTTGTATTGAAAAATGTACAACCAGACATACTAATAATGAGCAGTTCACTTCCAAGGATCACATCACAACAATGGTATATGATACAGATATATATTGATGATATGGATAGATTGGATCGGGGCTCTGTCTCAGGCGGTTAGACCCCCCCTTCCCCTGGGTAATTACAGGTGTGGTTCCCTGGAGAAGAGCAGGAGGTGGTTGAGGCATGGTCCTGCTTCTGAATCTCAGTCAATCATATTAACTTTACTGCAATTTGGAAAGTTTACCAGCTACTACTGTTTACTTTTCCATTTCTGAAACAAACTGTTGTATACAGCACACAAAGCCTCAAACCACCGGCAGCTATTCAGTGCAGAATATAGTTGCTCGTTTGACCCCGAATTCTCTCTGGGTACTCTCCAGGTACACTAGCTTCCCACTGTCTGAAGACTTCAACCTTCATAGTTTAGCTCACATATGTGTATACAGACACACACACGCACACACTACAGCCTTGAACAACCTGTTTCAGTTTATAAATTCAAAAATCATCTGAATGCTGGCACCTGAAGGGAAATACATCCTCCACAGCTGCTGCAGGGGACATAGCAAAGGTTATGAATGTCATTATACCTCACTGTGGATTCTTGTGTGAGCTCATTCAAAACTAGTCATCGCTTTGAGATAGGCGAGGCGCTCTGCTTGTTTCGAAACATATTCCTTTCAGCAATACGTGAGGCGATTTCGGACACTTGCGATGCTGTTGATGATCAGATAGACAGAAACACATTGATGCGCAGTGAAGCTAGCAGCTAACTGAATGGACACACGGGATTAGACTACTCTATGAAAACTGAAGCGCTCATGACAGACGCTAGCGGCCTTTCATACTGGCGCTCACAATACGGCGGAGAAAATAACCCGTACTAGTCATTTCTGCTATCAAAGCGCTCTTTTCATTTCCTAAGCTCGCTATTGAATTTTGGCACTGGAGCTAGACGCGGTTGATGGGGATTCGCGGCATTGTTGTGTGTCATCCGCACGCTGGTCCTGTCTGGAGGCTTAGAAGGAGCGTCAAAGGGCTATTGCATATTAATGGGTGAAATTTACCGAGCCGAATAAACTATGCAAGAAGTGAAGAGACGTGGATAAAGTTTTGAAATTGGATATTTTGTTGTGAATAGAAAGAAATACAAGTTTGCAACTAAAACGGCACCAGTTAGCCGTATAGATTTAATGTTTGCAGGATTATGATTATTTCAAGTTTTTATGCTGCTTTAGGACACCTTAGACCAGGGGTGTCCAAACTATGGCCCAGGGGCCAAATGCGGCCCTCAGGCCTCCTACTGAACCGGCCAATTGATCATAAGCAGTACTTTTAGTAGCAAATTAAACTATTTCTACCACTATAACCTCAAACATCACTTTGCATTGAGATACAGACCTTAAATGAATGTGTTTCAAACCTTATTAATTCACAGCAGCTCTGTTAAAGCTGTGTATAAAGCACCGCACTGCATTGATCACCGGTCTGTGGCCCTCCGCTTTGAATATATTGTGGCCCCCGATAAAAAAAAGTTTGGGCACTTATGCCTTAGACCAGGGGGTCCCCAAACTCTTTTCACTGAGGGCCATATCTTGAAAACATTTGACACAGAGGGCCGGTGGTCAAAACAGGGGATAATTCAGATGGTGCATTTAACATAGTTTTGACTTCATACTTTAAATAAGGCTTGAAATATTAATTAGGTCTGTATAGCAATGTGATGTTATTTAGGTTATATTGCTAGGATTACTCTAATTTGTCGTAAAAAGTACTGATTATGATCAATTGGGCCAGTTTAACTGAAGGCCTGAGGGCCAAGAAAAATTGGTCTGAGGGCCGCATTTGGCCCCTGGGCCATAGTTAGGACACCCCTGCCTTAGACCTTAGAAGATGTTGGACAAGGCTATTAAATTAGCAGACCATGCATCCCCCTTTTTATGTTAAAAGTTGCACAGCTTCAGTTCATATGAAATCAAAGAACAAGTTGTATAACTGCTGTGAAAAATAGAATATTAATGGAATAATAGATGCAAACGTGACATATGGTACCACCATCTCCTCTGTATGTTATGAATTCTGCTCGTTAACGTGGAATATCCCATAAAGAAGAGAACTTATGATTGGACAGCACATTTCCCAGGCATCAGAGGCCTAAAGATCTGGCCCTCAGTAAAGTTTCATTGAGTAGCCCTGGTGTACAGAGACTCCATCTGCTGAGGCACTGACAAGTGGAGAAGTCTAAAGATGAAAAACAATCGCTGCCAGAACTGAAGTTGGTTATCTATGTAATGAAGCAGTTGGGGAGTTAGAAAAAAAGATGACATTATGAAGCAATTTCAGTACTGAATCAATCACAAGAGTCTGGTGAAGACTTGGACTTGGCACAAATAAAACAAAATGTTGAAAAAGTAATTACCTCATTGGTTCACACTTAATATAATAACGTTTAAAAGTACATTGTGCAATTATTTTCTGGATTAGGGTCTGCCACCTGCTTGTCTCCATAGAGATGCTTTGTTTAAAAACTTGTCCACAGAATTATTAAATGATTATGTCACTTTCAGTTCTGGCTGGCAACTTCATGGCTGCTCTAGCTTTGGTTTTGTTTGTTTTTTTAAATGTTTGGACTGGAAATGATGTCATATTTAACAACTTTATAGAGACACACCGATGGACCACCAGATCGAGTTATGGTTGCAAGATATTTTACAAAGAAACACCAGAAATTCAATAAAGGCAAGATGTTAAAAGCTACACAACACCCAAGCAAAGTAATAACATTTACATGCCAGGCCTCCACCCAAAAATATATATAGTGCACGTTTAATGAGTGATTTTAAACTTGTTATGTGACATGAAGTCAGACGTAGATTTTTACCACCATTTTATGTTCAAAATAACTCCCTCTCTCATAAAAAAGAAATCACAGGCTGCACATTATCTGACTCCATCAAAGGGAAGGGCCTAAGTTGCCATAACAACCTTATTATTGTGCACAATGGTGTCTGTGAGTATAAAGCAGCGACCTAAACATCGCTGTGCAATCAATTCTGCCGCAGTATGAGCCCTCTTATCGGACAGCGACATGGACCCAAACACGATCTCATACTCCTCCAGGACGAACTAACCAGACGCTCGCTGCCACTTCTAATTTGATTGGGCAAACAGTGAATTAACGAGGCTATGCTAGGAGATGAACTCATTTCCAAATAGCCTTCACTGCAAGAAATGAGCTGTACTAGAATATTGAACTTGATTTGAGTAGTTTTGATTAGTTGGCAGCACAGTGGCTAAGTGGCTAGTAGTGTTGCCCCGATACTAAAATTTAAAACAGGATTTCAATACTAGGGAACAGACACGATACCAATTCTGAGACCACAACGATAATAAAAAAAAACACTGTTTATTTAGACCAGGGGTCGGCAACCCGCGGCTCATTCAGCCTTATACTATTAATACATTATTAATAAGTATTTAATTGAATCTTTTTTTTAAATTGTAGTTTAAATTGGAAAATTAATGTAATGTTGAAATATTAAAATAAAATTATATTTTCATATTCTTCGTCACTCAAAATAAGCATCACACTCACGGAACTATGTGAAACACAAACACGCCTCACACACACAGCTCACAGTCCTGCGGAAGGACACAGACGGTGTGAAGAGGTTCAGGAGCAGGAGGATCTGTAGCACTACATGTGCCGTGTGTCAGTTCACCAAAGTGCCGTTCGAACGGCGCATTTAAGTCGAGCGGTACTTCGACCTGCACTTTGAACAGTTCATCGAACGGTGCATTTGGTGAATTGGGACACAGCCACGGATTTCATAAACCAGTTGTCCCCAACCACCGGGATGGTGACCGGTTCCGGTCCGTTACGCATTTGCTACCGAGCTGCTCAAAAACAGTAAATTAATCTGCAACCGCATCTTCTTCGACATAACTTTCTGCCGTCCCTCATGACACATAAGTTTGTCCGTTGATATATTATCAAAATCCTGATAGGAAATGGTCACATAAATCAATTTGATATAACGGTGAGTTTATTATATCTGTGCTAGATCTGCTCTTGTCTCCACGACGACGTATCACATATCAGACACTTCGCCCAAAAGTCGAGCCACAAGCTCGTGAGAATGAGACAAAAACAAAAGACCTCCAAGAAAAACAAAGCAAAATTTAACAGACAACACCATGAATCCTACTTAAAATACGGGTTTGTTGCTACAGGTGAGTCTCCCGCACCGAGTCCGCTCTGTGTAATATGAGGAGAAAAGAAAACGAGGCAATGAAACCTTCAAAACTGCTTTGGCACATGGAGACTAAGCACCTGGATTAAAAGATAAGACTTTAGAGTTTTTTGATAGAAATTACGGAGCAGACTGGACATAAACACACTGCGGGTGTCATTATCTCCCGTAACTCCTCGATGGGACCAGTTCATCACAGAAACAAGCGCAGGTCCCACTGATTCAGCGGTTTATGGTGAGTTGTATTTTTGATAAAAAGGTTGGGGACCCCTGTCATAAGCACACTATAGTTGTTTACGCAAAGCGTAAGACTAAAAAAAAAACAACAAATAATATATACAGTTTTATCTTCATGCTTCGTGCTTTTTTCCCCGTGGAAACTGGGCACAAATGGCTCTTTGGGTGTTAAAGGTTGCCGACCCCTGATTTAGACAATAGAATGTTATTTTCAACATTAAATAATAGTACTTTCTTTTACCACAGTCTTGTACAGGGTGGCACAAAAGTCACTGACAGTTGAAGAAAAACCATAACTCCTTTTTCTTTTATTTTTTCAGAGCATTTAGAATGACCCTTCTGACATTAATATGAGCAAATTTAGCACCGAGGAACGAACCCTCATTGTACAGTGGTACTTTGAGTCACATGGGTGAATGTTACCGTTGACATTTTAATACCAGAGATACCCCAAGCGTAAATGCCATTAAAGGAATAATAAGTGTTTTTCAAAGACAGGGGTCAGTATGTGATCTCCACAGACCTGACAAGTCCCGATTTCTTCCTGTGGGGCCATCTTAAAGAAAAGGTGTTTGTGAATAAACCTCAGACAATAAACCACTTAAAACGTCAATCAAATAAGAGCCATAAGCCCGAAAATGCTTTCAGATGTTATGCAAAGTGTGTTGGATCGGGCTATTCAGTGTGAAACCGAAAATGGTGGACACTTAAAACAAATATTTTTAAAAATAAGGTAATTTTTACTTCCCCCTAGTTTAAGTAGTGATAAGTTCAAGTGTAAGTGAACAATTATAACTGTATTTATTGCCAAAAATCTCGGAAGGTTCAGTTTACCTACTGCTAAAATTTGGTGAGTATAACTTAAGAATTATAGGAGATATTCAAGATTTAAAAGTGTCAGTGACTTTTGGGCCACCCTGTATATGTGTCGTCCAGGTATGGTCTATAGTGGCCCATCATACACTAGTCTATGTGGTCTTCTGCTACAGCTCAAGATCATTCTAAAGCTGTTCAGGAAAGGTTCATTTCTGTCCGGGGAATGAGACTTTCGTAGTATCAATACTTGCTCAAATATTAGATGTAGTATTGATTAGTATCTGATTTCCGATACTTTTGACAAGCGTAGTGGCTAGTCTCACAGCAAAAAGGTCCCCAGTTTGATTACCATTGCCTGTGCAGGCTTATATGTAATCTCCTAGTTCATGATCTGAAAATAGGTCCCTGAGCGCTGCATCAACTCTTGACAGGTTACCCTGAGGCACTGGGAAATTGATGGGTTAAAGGTGCATTATGTAATATATCTGAGGGAAGGTTCACTGGTAGCTTTTCTCTATGGAGATTTTAATGGTTTGCAAAGAATATTCCATAGTTTTGTTCCAGTACAGATATTGTTAAAGCAGCTCTTAGGGTCAAAATGAGATGGCTGTGTGCTGTCTACATTTTAACCCTGGAGAACCTAAGAACCCTTTTGTTCTTTGGGAAATTATGAACATTGCATAAATTACTGCTATAAGTTTATTGAACACTGAAATATATTGTTTTCAATTTTAACTCTTTATACCCTAAATTTAGGATCAGGGTCAAATTAGACCCATTGGGCTCACCAATTTATTTTAAAAAAAAAAAATATATATATATATATATAAAATGTACTTCTAAAGATTCTGCAAGCTATTACTAAAAAGATTGACAAAAAAAAAAAAAAACAAAAAAAAACAACACAATTTTACCAACCGTTGGTTTGCTGAGAAGACGATTTTGTTTGGGTAGTTTTCCAGCTCAACAGGTCAACCATCTTGTCACTACCATTTTGGCTCATTTTGGTTCAATATTCATCCACTAGGTGTCTCTGTGCAGGGGCCAGAAGTGGCACTCTGGGCTTTTTGATTTTTTTAATTGAAATTTGACTTCTGTTCTTCCAGGGCTATTTATCTGTGAACCAGGAAGTAATGCTATAGTTGTGTTGCATTACTGTTACAGCAAAACTCCACTCTGGTCTGTGAGAGTTATGAAAAGCACTTATAAACTCATTGCTGTGAGTAATTAAGATGCCGGGAATAAGTTAGGAAAGTGAGGAATAACTTTGGACCGATGCAAAAACTTAAAATTAGATAATTCTGTTTAAGATAGTAAATATCAGGTACAATACAATTACAAAAGTGATGCATTTATTTTGTATTTTCCGTACTGCAGAAATTAAAATGTGTCAAAAAATATCCCAAATGTTTTTAATAAAAAGTAAACTACGACTCAAACTGTCTAGACTTCTTGTATAGTGACGGATAGCCTTAAAGTGTATTATGAATGATGCTGTGGTCCTTAAAGGCACCCATTAGAGCACTTCATCACAACATATTGCCCCTCGTAGCTTGACAAGTCCCGCTACTTTAGAGCCAGATTTGTTCCGCGGTGTAGCCATGCATTTCCGGGAGTATTAGACCTACTTATTGGACTGTATCATCATATTTTAACTCCCAGCTATTCGTCATCTTCTTCCTTCCTAATTTGCAGATATCTCTCTCTCCCTCTTTGGAAAGCTTCTTCAATTATTCATATTCAAAGAGCATGTTTGTCTGCACTTATTGCGTCATACTAATGAGAGACTTATGTTTGTTCTGATGTGCATAAATAGTATCTTTAAACAGGAGGTGCTGTTAACGTGAAGGCAATAATAAGTTTGAAATTGGCTTATTTCTGTAGAATGTTCCGTTGAGAATACCATAACTTTAACTTTCATAATGTAGAATAAAAAATAATTTTTAACCGTGTATGAGAGTTACTCTTCTGTATTTATATAACCCACCTGCACTATTGGGTCTAGCATTTGTCAGCCACCATAGAGACACAGTATATTTAATTTAAATATATTCTGGAGGCAGGGCTGTACTGGGAGAAAGAATTTTATTTTTGATCTGAACCGGCATTAATTAAAGCAATTTTTTAAAATGTGTTAAGTAAAAATGTTATGGTTAGGGCTAATTTTAAACTTTTCAATATTGTTTGTTTTGTTTATCAATCACTGAAATGACCGATGTCACATAAGGGTCCCATGTTCTATGTAACTGTAACTGAGCTTGCTAGTTAAATAATCCAAAGACATACATACACACAATACTGCCCAGAATCATTGTGACTTGTCTGGGGCTTTGTACAAAATCCAGTTCAGGAAGTCCAGTCCATTTTCTGTCACAGAAGTTGAGCATCTTATAGAGAACAAAGTTCATATTTCCCAGGGATTATGTTTGTTTAATTCAGACGTAACTGGGAGGATTTGGTCCTGAACGTTCCCGTTTTAGTGCATTTTAGATTGTTTTAATAATACTTTTTAATCCATAGCACATTGTAGTAACACAGACACTCTTATCGTTACATAAATATGCAGTCTCACTTCTGTCAGTTTACCTCACAATGTCTTTTATACCACATATTTTTTCCCCCAAAACTACAGCTCTCTAAACCAAAAGTAAAATTCAGTTCCACTATTCTGCTTTTACATCGCAACGTCCAACAACAACCAAGATAACAATATCCAGTGCGATGTCATTTCTGAGTAACTGAACAAGTGTGTTCACAAATTCTTCGGAAGGTTAAATAACGCTGAACTAGTCTGACTTGGCACTACATTAAAAATGGATGTGATTCGTGCAAGTGTTGCCAGTGTGTTAGCTCAGCCGGCTCTAGCCTCGGGTCACTACATTTAAGAAGTCAGGTTCGGGCATTGAGTTGTTTACGGTGCAGGCTAATGTCTTCCATGAGGCCCCATCTGTCGGTCACTGCCCGATCAATAACTGTTTTGGCCTTCCAGGCTCCTGTAGTCTCATCAACCCATGGGTTGGGGTGGCCATGCAGTAGTATTAATAGTATTGCATGAGTCATTGGAATGCAAAAATATGAGGGAGTTAGCATTTTGGCTGCCGTGCAAGTTATTTGGTTTGTGGAAATGATGAAACTGATGTGAACCAAAGACAACTCACAAGGGAACATACTGCATCCAATAAAGTAATGCAATATCCATAACATTATTGCACAATGTTTTCCTTGTACCGTGCTACTTCATTTATGTGCTGTGAAATGGTTAAAGGTCCCATATCCTGTTCAGTCGATTGTCGCTGTAGAGTTTGATGATGTCATAATTTAAGGTGGAAGGCAGGGGCTGACACAGCCCATTTCGGGCCCAAGGCGCACCAGTCATCTGACTGTAAACATGTCCGTCAACCCCATTGTTTTCAATGTTCCTCTTTTATATCACACCCCATCTTATGGTAAAAAGGGATTGCAGTCACCAACAAGGGGGCTTCAATAGTGTCGAAGTGTTTTTACATTACCATAGATAAAACAGCTGTTAGCCTAAGGTTAATTTGCCTTATCAATTCAAGCCATGTTTTCCTTTTTTATTCTTATCACACAGAGTAATGAAAGGAAAGATTATCTGTTCTATTTAAATGTTTTTCTGTTTTGTATGAACAATAAGGAACATAGGATTGCGATAGTGTCACAAACAAAGCAATAAGAAAACAGCTGCAAAGTGAAGCATTAGAGAAATGTCCTGGGTGTGATCATCACTTAACAATCTCAAATAACTATGGGAGATCCACTGTTTTTCAAAGAAAAGATACTGAGAGGAGCAAAACATGACTCAAAAACATAAAAAAATTAGACTTAAGTAAAAAATGTAGTGGGGTAGAAAGTATATATACCTGCTCTCAAAAGTGAAAAGTATCCACTGTAAAACTGCCAGATACAGATACTTCAAAAATGTGCTTAGTTACTGTACAGTGCTTTTGTACTTTTTTACATTCTAATAAATCACTCTTCCAGGCACTCAAAGTTGCTTTGCAATGTTATACATTATTCATTCACTCCACCCTCACTGGTGGTAAGCTACTATTGTGGCCACAGCTGCCCTGAGGCAGACAGAAGCGAGGCTGTCAATCTGCACAAACGGCCCCTCTGACACTCAAAACCTTTATTCCACTGGCCCCCCTCTCTGGCACCACGTATTCCCTGCAGTCTCCCACCAAGAACTAACCACGTTCAGATCTGCATAGCATCAGAGAGAGAACAGGTTTAGACCTGGAGATTTGGCCACACCTCGTTACTAATGAACACAGTACACATGTAAGAAATAGTAATTATTATGTAATGGGAGTTTTGGGGCTCAGCTCATCTTATTATTGATGTATTTCATTGATTGCTTGCTTGTCATTGTAGCATTGTTTGCTGAGATCATGTAATTTTCTTGAAAATATTGCTGACTTGTTTTCCTGCATTTTTGTGCAATTGTACTTTTCCCCCTTTATCTTTTTTTTTACTTCCCACCAACACCCAGCCACCTACCGACTCTATATTCTCCATCGCCTTGTGAAGTGTCAAGGTAAAATGCATTCTGTTTGATGTAATGTTATTCTTATGCAAAGCACAGACAATTTCCAAATGGCCTTTTCATCAAAGGCCCACGAAGTTGTGTTGTCCTTTAAAGCTTCACGCTGCCAAGTTGGGATTTTTGTCTGGAGTCTGCTGCACCTTTAGAATTCAAAGTGATGAGGCGGCATGGAGGAGACAGTGTTTTTTCTCCCCAGGATGGAACACATCTCCTCTACACTTTCGAAATGTGGAAAATATCTCCAAGACTCAAAAGAGGAAAGTGAAGCGTGTAGTGTGCAAAGTTTCATCATATCACTGAAAGCCAAATTAAGAACTACATATGACAGACTGCAGATATGTGTAGTCAATGAAAGATTATGCACTAACATTCACTTAAAGAGGGTGTATTACTATGAGCTATTAATGACACAAACACTTTACCTATTTAGATCACAATGTTAAGTTTTATTGTTTTGAAAATGCTACATTTGCCGAAGACGACGTATTAACATCTTTAATAAGTTTCACTTGGGTTTTTGATGCACTGAGTCCCACCTCCCTTTCCTCTCCAATCTAAGTCTCTCCCCCCTTCAGAGCACGTTTCAATCTGTGTAGTTGTTATGCACTGTTTTGTATCATGCTTTTGTATATTTATGGGGATTTGTCGTGCTGGAGCATGGATGACGTTTGCTTGTGAGCTGAGCATTTGACAGAATTGTGCTGCTAAACATAAGAAAGGTTCAAAAAGAGCTCAGGAGAGATCACAAGATTACCCAAACATGCATGGATGACATCTAAAACCTCTTCAGGCATGTTTTTGCTGAAGGAACAACGTTATAACAAGGTACACAGTTTAAAAAAGTTGATTTTGCATAATTCATCTTTTTTTAAAGTTGGAGCAATTGCACTTAAATTAAAGCTGTTTTTAAATAGTGAGTGGATCAGGATCAAACTGCAAGACCCAAGTTTTGGGGCAGTTATGATCATCTGTCATCTGTCTTTCTCTTGCACCCGTCAATAGTACAAGCTAGTTATGAATTTATATACAGAATTTCTGATGAGCATTCACATGAGATTTCTTCTGCAAGTAATGACTTCAAAAAAAAATCAGTATTTATTCTGTCAAGCACTTTGAACAAATTGTGCTATACAAATAAACTTGCCTTGCCTATTCCTCTCTTTTTTTCCCCAAGACCTATTTTATATCATAACATCATTTTATATTGTGGGAAAAAGTTCTAGTATATATTAAGAAGCACTTAAAAGCAACTAGTATCTTTTAGCTCTAAGTAGGTCTAATCATCATGATAGTGCTCCGAAATTGGCCAAGGATAGTGACTCTCACACTGTGGTAGTACCAGGTGGTGAGTTAAGTGCCAAAAATACTGATAGGTGCCATGGAACAGCTGTGGCAGCTGCCGTCAGAAACTGAGTCCTGCTCTTGCTGGAGTTTAGTCTGCAGCTTGGCGGTTAGTTCCTGTTTAGAACTAGAATAGCAATTGTATCCCATTCCCACTCCAGGTTTTGTCCTTTTATAGACCCGAATCCATCCATCCATTTTCTTCCGCTTATCCGGGGCCAAGTTGGGGGGGCAGCAGTCAAAGCAGGGACTCCCAGACTTCCCTCACCCCAGACACGTCCTCCAGCTCCTCCGGTGGGACCCCAAGGCGTTCCCAGACCAGCCAAAAGACATAGTCCCTCCTTGATAATATTCTTGTTTTAGACCTGATTTAGATTTAGTGGTGCATGGAAGCCCAAATATTTTCTTAGGTAGTACTTGCAGTGAAAGTTTGAGAACCAGTTCTGTCGTGACAACAACTGCCAGATCCAACAATTTGCTTTTCACTCCCTGCTCTTCATACCAATTTCTTGCCAACATCTGTCCAATAAAGCCAGTCCAAATACCGAACCATTTGTAACTCACTGTCCATTGAACAACTCCATAGAGATTATGGGAAGCACTTTGTATACTACTCTTCATTACAAACATGCCGTTTTTTATTGTTTGATATACCGTACTACATAAATAAAGTTGAACGAATTAAATGATTACATAAAAATTACTTGAAAATTAAAGTTAAGATCTATAAAATGTCAGGTCATCAAATCATTCAAAATTTCTACACTTAACTCAGGGGCGTCCAAACTTTTCTCACCAAGGGCTACATCTCGAAACACATTCAAAGCCACCGTAGTCAGTACAGTGAGTCTTTCAGATGGGGACATTTTGCACAGTTTTGACAGAGCCACCGTACTTTTTAAAGTCTTGTATCTCTATGCAATGTGATATTATTGAGGTTATAGTGATAGAATTGCTTAAAATCGCTGTTAAAATGAATGCCTATGATCGATGCCGCATTTGGCCCCCAAGCCATAGTTTGGACACCCCTAAAGTCACCGTCCTAACTTCATATGTAAATCGTATGTAAATCCAAAGAACTTTGCCTTGCCTCATTCATGTGCACAGTCTTTGATGTCACAGCTGAGGTTTCCGGCTTCCTGTTATGGCCGTGCAGATGCTCCAGATGAGTCTCTCTGAATTTTAATTATATTTTTTCTTGAGTTGCTTTTGCTTCCAGTGAAAAGCCCGTCCCATGTTTAACTGCATATTCATCACTCCGCACATTGTGCCTGATTGATCGTATCAAAGTCACTTCCTCCCGTGCACAACTTCCTGATTGCTAATATGGTTTGGAGAGCAATGCAAATGCGGGGTTCTATTTGCCTCCCAGCTGCTACCCCCTTCTCTCCTCTCAATAAAAGATTTCAGTTTTAGATACTGTGGCATTTCAAGTCAGTTTTCATTCAGCCCGAGGAGAAATTACCAACTGTTAAAAACATCAAAATATCCGGCAATAAAAGCAAATGGTTATTTTTGTTTTTCTGTTTATCTGTAGCAAGCCCTGGGCGATCATTTGGTTTACACTATAGGAGTGTTCACAGAGTGGCGTAGTGATGGTAGATGGATTCAAATGTCAAACAGATTTAAAGCAGTTTTTTTATAGAGTGAATGATGGAAATGGAATGACATTTTAATTTGCTAAATATTAGAAGACCTTTATAAACAAGTTATTATGAATACATCAGTCAGTCTGGCATAACATTAGGACAAATAACAGTTTTTGGACAACTAGTGTCACTCAGGGCAGTCAATGCAGATACTGGGACATTATGTGCCATACTTGATCTATTAAACAGCTTCCAATGGCTTTCTATGGACTAATTATAGATTATAACAGTTATTAAAGGTGTTCATGATTTTTACCGTCTTAAAACCTGAAAACAGAACTAGTTAATTTTAAAGAGTTTGCAGTGATCCAGAGTTATATCCTCATTATGTACCTTGTGTATTCTGAGTATCTTAATTATTCACCTTAACATTCAGAGGCCAAAGGAGGAACAACAACTAGCATGCTAAGGGCACACTTCTTGATTCTCAGACATCTATCCATTTTCTTCCACTTATCTGGGGCCAGGTCTAGTCTAAGCAGGGGACTCCAGACTTTCCTCACCCCAGACATATCCTCCAGCTCTTCCGGTGGGACCCAAAGGCATTCCTTGGCCAGTGAGAGGCATAGTTCCTCCAACGTGGTCCTAGGTCTTCCCTGGGGCCTCCTCCCGCTGGGACATGCCTGGAACACCTCCCTACGGAGGCGTCCTCAGCTGGCTCTTTCCTCTTGTATCTGCGATCTTGTCCTTTCGGTCGTTACCCAGAGCTCATGACCATAGTGAGGGTGGTAACGTATATTGATGGGTAAATCGAGCCATCCTTCCCTCAATCGTGAACAAGACCCCGAGATACTTGAACTCCTCCACTTGACATTAAAAGCCTTTATATTAGATGCAGACTTATTGTTTAAGCATCTCTTCGAGGTCTAAATATGTTTGTACTGGGGCAAGACACATTTTATTCAAATACATAGAAAAAAAAATCCTTTCCTTTGGAGTTTACCACGTTTGCATAAGCAACTAGAACCAGTATCGGTAAAGGTGGAGCAACTGCAGCCTTAGACTCATGTCTTGATTTTTTCCTGACACCATTGGATTCATTTAAGAAAGTTTGATTGTTTCATAGATAGTTTTTCGTTTCAAGATAAAACAAAAATTTAAAAAGCTAAAATTGAATAAAACCCTTCCAAATCCAATCTCTGCTCTCACTTGAATGTGCATCGCGGTACACCTGTTCCACAGACACACAGAGGCCTGTTAACACGAGCACCCACATCTCCTCTCCAACTGCTCCCAGCCACCGCTTCGAGCCTGGTTTCCACGGCAACACTCCTCTGTTAGGTCGTCCATCGCACGGCTGACAGTTTGTGCACCGAGGCCCACAATCTCACACTGCCTGCAATCTCTATAATGACATACGAGCCTAATAAACGTTAGCATCCTCACCTAGCAATTTAGCACACAACATAGTTTCAACTTTTCTATTTTTGTGTTTACCGAAATCAAATAGTTTAATAACAATTACTTTCTACCAGTGGTTTAGGTTGTAGGTTGGGTTCACATCTTAGAATCTTAGAACAGGAAAACAGACCCGGACCAACTGAAACCATTTTAATATAATGTAACAGAGATGTCACTTATATATTGCTGCCAAAAGTTTGGGTATATGTATACTAATCTTTTTAATCAGTAATTATGGCTGCGAAGTTTTAGTGCTGATGCTGTAGCTCCCCTCCGCACCTATGTAGTTCTTTGACCTACATGCAGAGTGGGATGATTGTGGTCAAAACTATTTCAATGTGTTTGTTTAGCACACTTTGTTCTAACCATTGTTTTTCTTTCTCATTTATCCTCTCGAAGTTGTATTTAGAGAAATACGATTCATGCATGTCTGAGTAATCTTTATTTTCCTGTACTCATGGCGTCACGTTTGCTTTGTTGTAATGGTGTTCACAGTGACGTACGTTATCGTAAAGGGGCAGGCGGAAAATAGGGCTTTAGTTTTCGAGCGGAAGTCAGAAGACCAGTTTTTTTTTAGATCAATATTGCAATTTAAAATGTCCAAAATATAAAATAATGATGTGTCATAGATAATATGTCTTCTTTAAAGACTCTGGTCTCTGGTACACCAAAAGGACGTTGGTGAAATATCCTACTGGATTTGCTATCGCTAAAGTTTAGGGTCTTTGAATTTAAAGTTCTGGAGTATGTAAATTTCCTGCATGATTCCACAGAAATATAAAGTTAAAACCATACTTTATAACATTTTCATAGAGATAGATGAGTTTTATGCCACACTGTGTAATATTATAGCCAAAGGAACAACATTCCATGGAAAAACAAGTAGGAGGATGCCCTCTTCCTCGTCAGGTTTGTGATGCTAGGCCGCTCAGAGTAAGGACGCATGTTTTTGTCCAATAAAACAAACCAAATTGAAAAACATGTTTTTATTGTAATTCATTTTTTGGCTAAAAATTTACAGACTGTGGCTTTAAGTCAAGGCAAGTCAGCTTTATTCTGGGAAACATTAGCGGACTTCAAAAAACAAGGTAGAGCACATCTGGATTACCATAAGATTACATATACCAGTGTGGGATAGCTTTTGGCTAACCTATTCTGCTTAGCTATAATGTTATAACATTTCAACTGCCTTAATACATAAATTGGTAATATTAGTGCAAAATAGAAAACGGACAAGCTGGGCTAGAGCCAAAGCATTGGGATTAATTTCCATGGAGCCTGTGATTCAGCACCTGTTTTGACGCTTTTAGTATGCACCTGCAAAAGCTAGCTCGTGGAGAAACATGCTAACCCGCTTCCATGTGTGCCATATTAATGAAGCTATAGCAACTGGCTGCAATCAGCAATTTTGTGCCCTGAAAGCTTCCAAAAGTTTGTTGTCCAAACTTTGCATAATATGGTAATACAATCTGCTTAGCGTGCATGCTAGTCTAGGTCATAGGGAGTTTTCAAAAGTTGTTTGAATACTTGTTGACCTCGTAACATGCTGTGTGCTCTGCAGTGGTCAGCAACCTCCACAGCTACAATTTGAGTCGAAATTGTCTGAATGTTGCCATAGTATTTCGCCCACTTCCGAGTCTGTTTGTCTCATATAGTTCCAGAAATTTTGACAGTAGCTGGTAAGAAAATAACCTGGAGAATGCCACTTTAGGAGAAGGCACAAACACTTCTCATGCAATGGAACAGAAATAGAAAATCCTTGTTTCCCCATCATCAGACGCAAACAATACTACATAATACAATCATTTACCCTCTGTTGCAAGTTGTTTAGTTTTTTTTAATTAATGAATTTATTTTTATTGGCATGCTGTTAGCTGTTACGTCTTTGTAGGCTAAAAAGGGAAATTTTTCAATACTTTTAAAAATGTGATTTAAAGGCGCTACTCATTTTCACCGTCTTAAAAATGTGAAAAAAAAGAACAAGTTCATTTTTGCAATAGTCCAAAGTTATTCCTCACTTTGGCATTCAGAGCATCTAAATTAGCCACTGTGATGAGTTTTAAGTTTTTCACAATTCTCAGAGACCAGAGCTGTGATGGTAAACCGAACAACACTTGCATACCAACACGCACTTCCTGATTATCAGACAATAAAACGCTTTATAATTTGATCAGACAGCACGCAGCAGACATATTTTACCCTTAAGAGCTGCTTATACATATATCTGAACTGAGGCAAGATGTATTTTACTCAAATGCATGGGAAAAACGGGTAGAGGGTCTGTAAACTACCCAAAAATGTTTCCAACATATTACAGCTGGGAACAGAAAGGTCCCATTGATGCCATATGGTACAGCAACATTCAAACTCTCTTCAAGATACACTATTTAACTTTACTGGTGGGAGCTCAGAGACTTGCTTGTCTCCATGAAGATGTTACTGCTTTGCCTGGAATGTTTCACATATAACATTTAACCTATTTAACTCCCATTTCTTTCAAATTCAATTATAACAATAGCAACTCCATGGAGACAAGCTGAAAACTTACATAGTATAATAGCTCCCACTGTTTAATTTAGCCCCGAAAAGAGAAATACCAAAAACAAAGTAAGATTCATACATCAATTTATTGACAAAAGCCGCAAAACTCTGAATCTAAAAGGTCTCTAGTGTCAAGATGGCGGCCCACGTTTGTATAGGGAAAGTGTTTTTTTGTGGTGGATGTAGATGAATGGAGTATTGAAAACCACCATAGACAAATGACAGTTCTGATCTCCACTGTAGATGAACGGTGCACTGGATCAATGGGGTCGAAGGTCACGGATCTTCATCTGACACAGGCATTCATACACTAGAGAGAGACCCATGGCCCACATAATTGTTCCAAGAGCCACATCTCCATTTTAATCAATATTCATTTTTATTTGTATCTTTTATTCAGTCTTTAAGAGGTACCTAAAGCTTCTGGATGTTCACTCTTCACTGTGATTGTTTCTATCCACCTGTCACTCACTCAGAGCATAATGGAGGCTGGACCATAGGAGGAGGAGTGGGTTTTGGAAAGTAGCTGTTTTTGACCATAGAGCTGCATTAACAAAAAAGCAGTACAACATTTAACTAACTTGCGTTCATTCAGTTACAAATTATTTTAGTACTTGTAAAACATCTTGAAAAGCATCCACTCTTACCATGAGGGGAGGGTCTCTTCACCATAGATCTGGCTTGTAACTTGCCCTGGTGGCTTCATCTTCTTGTCTCCACACTGACATAGATAAGTTCACCCATTCTTTGGAACATTTCAGGCTGAGCAGTTACATTTCCATGGAGACAAACAGCTGGCAGAGTCGCCATCAGATAAGTTAAAAGTTTTAGTGCTGTGCTCAACCTGGACGTTTCACTTTTAAATCGCTTTACCTGATATGTATTCTTGTTCATCTACTGCACTGTACATAGCCATACTCATGTTCACATATTGTACATAACTATAATATACTTTGCCTGCTATTTATTCTTGTCAATCTCTATTCTTTTCATCTTGTACTGCACGTAACCATAATCATATTCACTTATTGTACATAGAAGTTGTGTAGCCTTATATATTTACTCTTAGTTCAGTGTTGTTAGATTTTGTCCCTTATTTTGTCTTTCAATAGTTATGCAATCATAATTCTCGTCATTCTACCCCATTCACTACAATGGCTATAAGATGGGCAGAAATTAAAATGTAAAATGGTCACTTCTGCCCCACACGGTATTCCTAAAAAGGGCAGAGGGATTGCCCTTTTACAGATTGCCCTCCTGGGGGTGACCTATTGTGACTGCTTTCCCGCCTACTCATTCACCGCACAGGCACACAATCCAGTCCAAAGCGTCAATCGAGTTTCATCTTATTACATATGCACAAACTTTAAAAATCCACACAAAACAATTTCACCCCCCTCAGCTCAGAGTTGTCAAAAAGCCATAATTTTGTGGTCAGCAGCCAGATTACAGCATCTTGACATCTTGGGGGCGAGTTGAATGCCTCCACTTGTTGCAGCACTGGAATTTCCGCAGTGCAGGACAAATAAAAATTCTCCTTTCTTATCTTAAGAGTCTTTTTTTCCTTAAGGTCTTCAGAACAAATACATTTAGTCCAAGGAAGCAGCATACATTCAGGAGCCTGGTGATTAATGCCAGGTAATCTTCTACTGAATACAAGAGCCTGTAGCCCTATAGCTTAATCAAACCGAACGCCGCACATTTCCACCACAGCTAACTGCATATTGTGCCCACTGTACAAACCTCACACTATTGTGCTCCTTTCCCTCATTTAAGACCGGAAACAAGGTCTGACTCCCTTAGCATCCAATTGAGCTGGGTCTTCTTTGTTGCTGTTCCAATCCGCTGTAATCCGTGCACAGGGTCGTACACCGCGGACCTCTCAATCTCTCCCCCTCTCACCGCGCCCTCCACGCCAAACAAACGTGCTCCTGTCGGCTCCTCTTAAACAAATGGCTGTGTCTTCCAGATTCTACACCGGTGTTGGAGCAGGGTTTTGTGCTGAAACAGTAAAAACGGCCTGCTCACTGTCACCGCACAGGTCTATATCTCACTCTGGAGCTGAAAGGGATTGCCCAGGAAGATGGATAGGTACGCTGGTGGGGTACTACTGTGTTCTCAACGTAATGCACACACCTGTACATAGGACATGTTTTACTGCTGCTACAGATTGCACATGTAGGTATAACTGTCCTCGCGTATATAGGCTTACAGCAAAATGTTAACCATATGTTAGCCAGATTATCTTGTGTGAGTTTTAAAAAAGATAAACTAACTAAAATTATTTTACTCATTTGTTACTTGCATATTTTGCATGTTAACTCTGTAACTGGTGGAGGGATCTGCCACTGGTTTGTCTCCATATTGTCCTCCTTGCCAGAAAAGTTTCCAAGTATAAATATATCTTGCATATGTTCAATTAGGGGTTGGGGGATTTAATTGTAAAAGAAAAAAAAAACTTGTGGCATCTGCTTGTCGCCTGCATGTCTCCATGGAGACTGAAAAGTTTTTAATGCCACATTATGGAAAATTCCACTTTTATTTTCTTAATGAATGATACATGTAGGATTTAGCAGTGTCTTGTAGTCATTTTGGTACAAATGAATAAAAACTGCTGCTTGCTAGCATGATGCTACTATCCATAGGAGGTGGCAACAACATAGCTCCCTTGGGCATGACAGTTTTTTCTCGGTCTTGTTCCTGTTTTTAAGTCATTTTAGATCATCCATCCATTTTCTTCCGCTTATCTGGGCCCGGGTCCGCGGGGCAGCAGTGGTCTGAGCAGGGACTCCCAGACTTCCCTCACCGCAGACACGTCCTCCAGCTCCTCCAGTGGGACCCCAAGGCGTTCCCAGGCCAGCCGAGAGACATAGTCCCTCCAGTTTGTCCTGAAGTCTTCCACGGGGCCTCCTCCCAGTGGGACATGCCCGGAACACCTCCCTAGGGAGGCGTCCAAGAGGCATCCTGAGCAGATGCCCAAGCCACCTCAGCTGCTCCTCTCAATGTGGAAAGAGCAGCAGCTCTTCTCCGAGCTTCTCCCGTGTGACTGAGCTCCTCACCCTTTCTCATTTTAGATCAGTATTGCAATTTAAATTTATAGCATAATAATCCAATTTAAGTAATTACTTAAATAGATAGTAATTGTGATTGGAGTCATCACCATAGTTCGCAATTTGCAAACTACAACTTTTTGAGCAACATAATTTCCTATCCTAAAAACAATCCCTATCTCCCTTATTTTTTATTTTTAAAAAAAAGGTAAATACTTTAATAGTTTCAACCTGTTGTCAATAATAGGGTACCTACAAATTATTGTCAATAGAAAGCAATTGTTTTGTACCTTCTTTAACACATTTGCATGTCATAAAACATGAAATACAGCTGGCATCTTTAACATTTCATATGTTTACTCCCATTAGAAATCCTGTCAGCAGGTTTTCCAGAGCTAAGTAACCTTGTAACATTTGTGATTTTAAATGTCAGATCTTTTCAAAATCAAATTATAAACGCTTTCCGGTCTAACTCAACTCCAGAACATGAAAGATTTTGCAACATCACAGACACAGTCCTTCTCTTCAAAATGTGTGGAACCAACATGCACCATTGGGTTTCCATGAATCAAATGGAGCTTGAAATTGCGTTTCTACAGGGAGATGATACAGCGCCTGTGGTTGTGTTTAGGTGTTATATATAGTGAAAGCCTTGTATTCTGTCCAGCTGTTCCTCCCAGCACTGACCAACCTGCTTGTTCCACTTCAGCATGACAGTGTAATCAGCATTCTAGGTGGGTACAGCTTGGATTAAGCTAAAGGTACACTGCGTAAACTTTTTCGGAGGGGTGGGTGGGGTGAGGGGACGTTATTGCTTTGCCTGGAGTGTTCCACAGTATTATTAAACTTCCCTATTTCCATGGAGACAAACAGATATCACCAAACAGTCCTGGAAAACTCATAGTAAAGAATGCAGGCCAACTTCCTTAAAGTTTGATATAAACTAGGGGAAAAAATGAAGTCCTGGAAAAATAGAGCTGTACATTGTCTGCTACATTACAGGAGCAGACTGGATGAGGAGGCTTGTTGATTGATCAATGCATCCTGGAGCTAGTGAAGGTTCGAAAGAAACTCCGTGTGCTGTGCGTTATGGCATATACAGATAGTGCTTTCTTCGAATTTGAAAATCAAGTCAACATTCATTTGTGTCAAACGTTCAAAGGCAGATGATAAAGGCAGTGTCCACCAATAACCTGACCAGAACTGAAGAAGCTGCTTGGATGAGCAGTGACACGTCTTCACTCTAAAAGCTTTGTCCTGTTGACAGAATTGAAAGTTTCTTTTGCTATGGATCATACCTGGATGACTGAGGAATTAACGCAGACATCTTGCTTCAAAATGTCAACGACTGCAGCATGTGGGCATTTTAATGAAGAGGTCGACCAGCCATCTTGTGACAGTAAAAGCAGACATAGGAGAACTTTGGCCTTTGGCTTTTTTATATTTTATTTTAAATCTATTGACTTAAAACTATTGTTCATAAAATCCAACATTGGAGAGATTTTTATTAGCATTTAAAGCACTGTACCTAATTGTTACTGTCTTAACAATGTGAAAAACAGTACTAGTAGCATTCATTAAACAGTTTGCAGTAGTCCAGAGTTATTCCTCACTTTCCTTTCCGAGCATTATAGTTTGGCTGTGACAACACCAACTAGGATGCTAAAGTGCACTTCCTGAGTATCAGACAATTTAAACTGCTTTCTAATTAGATTCTGCCTGCTTATACAATATACTGTATCTGTAATTGGTCAAGACAGATTTATTAAAAAAAAAAAAAACATGTTAATAAGAAAAAAAATATATATAAAATTGATTAACAAAAAAAAGGTCTACTATTGCCCTTCCCTAATAACTTTCAGATATAATTGTATGTAATGCACACTTGCTGTTTAACATGACCTCTATCTAAAAACTTGTATATTACCAGTGAGTGAGTAGTGGCAGACCATTAGCAGAGCATAGGGCTGAGATTAGACGTTATTTACTCGGAGCAGCCCTCTCTGGTGGAGCCTTTAAAGCACTTCCTAAGTTTTGGCTTGTGTCTGTCTGCTCCAGCAGTCAGGCCGTCTGCCACAGCAGCAGGGGCAGAGCACAGTCACGCTAAATGTGTCACTTTCACTTTATGTTTAGCATTGCTGTTAACTGGAATCAAAGTAACACTCGTTCCTTTATAAAGAAGATGTTATATTAAAAATATTTGGTGATAACGTGCCAATAAATCTGCAGGACAGCAATACATTTTTCCACACAAGTACCAACTCAGAAATATGAAAACCTTTTAGAAGAACACTCAGGACTAAGAGAAGTACACTTTTATTGGCCTGTTTGCAGAATGCTGTTAAATGTTTCACACCTGTAATCTGCTTTTATGTGGCTTTCTAACATTTATAACTTTTATTAACCTTAAGGTATATCATGTAAAGTTTGTCTTTTTGTATATTGCTGGCATTCTACACCTTGCCTGAGAACAACAGTTGGAAACTAGCTTTATAGCTAAAATGGCACATTCGGGCACTAAATGTTTATAATGCTTGCATTATCCCCTGTTCGAATAATAATAATTTTAAAATACAACTCTTCAATGCCGCTGGGGCAACCTGTCAGGAGCAGAGGGCACCACAGTGCTGTGCCCAGGCCAATCATCTCCAGATCTTTAGCTAGTGGCTCGGTTGGGATATTGTGCAAAATGTTTCTGTTTCACTAAGTCACTCTAATAACCAGCATGGATCAAAGAACGTTAAAAAGGACCTAAAGTCACAATTCTTTGGAAAAGGGAGTCTTGATGAAACTTGCAATTCAAAATATGCAAATCATCCTTGGATAATGCATTGCAATTATTACTGCTGACAGGTTGACACAGCAGCATTGAAGAGTGGTTCAAATAACGAATTGACCCACAAGTTGTCAATAAATGTACCTTCACCTAATCCAGTTTGTTACTAATGAAACGTGAAGTAAATCAAGCCCAAAATGAAGCGTAATCATGAATACAAACTAGAACTGTGAACTTGGCTATGTACTAAATTTGAGAGCCAGTAAAATAGGCCACATGAATTACAATATGACAGGTTAAACTATCGTCAAGTTTATACTCCTGACAGGCATCGCAAAGTTGTGCATTTTCAGCATAAAAGTTCTTGCAAAGCTTTATGTACTCATCTGTCCCTTCATGGCAATTTATCTTGTCTAGAGTCTATCTACACACTTCCCCATAAAACAATTCAAATTTCTTACAAATCCTAATACCTCCTCTGGATAAAAAACACTTCCTTTTTACCTGCTTTCACTTGTCATCTTGTTGTTCGGACTACAAGCAGAGGCATTTCTATATGAATTCCAGACCAGTCTGACACCAAACAAACACGCATCCAAGGCAGAAGCGTCCATTGTCAATACATAACGGCCTTACGACGATCACCTCATTACCGCAGTCTGAGTCCATTGATAGTTCTGCCTCCTACTGAAATAAAAGTCTGGTTATGCCCTTGAATGAACGACGTATTCAGAAGTCAGGAGAAAGCCCGCGATAAAAAATAAGAAAAAAAAAAAGTAACAAAGGGCCAGTCAGGAGAAACGACGCAGAAAGAACTCAGACGCAAGGTAGTGTTGTCTGAGACAGGTATTGCATTACGGACTAATATGTATCCAGGTGTTGACAATGAAAGAATGTGTTGGGCAGACAAGGAATAAAATTTGTTTCAAAGTGCATGTATATTAACAATGCCAGTTGGAGATATGATATGCACAAACGTCATGGTGAGTGCCAGACAAGACAATGTAAATGTTCAGTATTAATAATGCTCCCTACTACCTACATTGCTGTTCCCTGATTTTTTTTCGCTTTCCAAGGTAAAAAGCAGGTATTACGACTTCTATGGAGGTAGTAGGCTACATAAATAACATATTTTAGATCTCCAAAAACAACATATTGAAACGTGTAATTAGTTCCATTTCGTTTTGACGCTCTGTCCATCAGAACTTCTCGGTTACAAGGTTTGTTCGCTGAGCCTTAGAATCTTCGATTAAACTAACCAAAAGGAACAGTCGGAATGTGTCCCGCGAGAGATTATAAGATCACTCAACAAGCACGAATGATTCAGAGAAACCTCTTCAGTCAGGTTTTTGAGGGAGGCGAGAACATGTTTGTAACTGGTAGACAAAAAAAGGGGGTGGTAGTTTAGAAAGAAGTTGCAAAATGTAGATTTAGAGTAATAACCCCTTTTGTAAGAGTGTCAATGTTCACGCCCTTGGTCAAAAGGATCAGAGGAAATGGAAGCGACTTATTAGAGCCACCGCTGTCTTTTATTGTTGTGCAAAATATTAAATAAACAACAATTAAAATTAGATTAATTAAGCAAGACTAACTGAACTGATTGTTTACTTGATTGTTTTTCTATGCAGATTTTAGTGTAGTGCATTTTTCTATGATTATGCTCAAAGTTAGTAGCATTAGCTAGCAACAAGCATCGTCCGCGTTTGCATAGTCGGGACCAAAAAATATGCAACCAGGTGTCTCCGCTCCCTGTCACTGCTTATCTTTAAAAAAAATTTATAGTCTCCAGTGGACAGGAAACGTAGTTCTGCTAAACAGTACGGTGGCATTGTTATGCACAGACCCAACCTGCACCTGGACACATGACTTGACCAAATGTCCAGACGACTGCTGCATTGACTAAAGCATGACATACAAACAATCCTTTCTTTCAATCATGCAAAAAACACACTAGCTTATTCTCTTTCCCGGTGGCGTCTGCCGTAGCCATCTGATTATAAAACGGGGGGTAGTTTTGTCCGCTCGTTCAGTTGTTTTGGGGTCCGTGGTGATCGTCTAGCCTTTAGCTGCTCCCATCCAATCAGAAATGAGGGCCTCCAAACTGCATCAGGACTGCTGTGTAATAGGAGAACGTGCAAATTGCAATTCTGAGACAACTGCTGACAACTCTGAAGTAGAGAGGAGCCGAGCGAGGTATGGGAGCTGTGTGATGAGATGTTGTTGTCCAAACTTCAGTCGACGGTTATATGGAGACTGGAGCGTTTCATTAAAATGATTATTTGTCATATTGCTTTATTTACCATTGTTTAACAGGGGAAAACCTTTGTCTAGAAATCAGTATGCCACCATGCGATCTCCTA
>JAIEZT010000021.1:5185912-5278951 GCA_019594935.1 Periophthalmus modestus
TAGGAGCACTTAGTCCCAGCGTCGAAATCTATTTCAAGTGGACTTTGACATCGCCCCAACCTCACCAATCTCTCTTACCAAGACCCCCCAAAAAGTCCTAGTACCAGTTCTGCCACCCTTGCATAAGTGGTGCTATAGGTGCAGATCAATATCATGAGATCCACAGGCAAACATAGCAGCGATGTCACGCTACCTACCACGTCATCACTTTCTCCACTAACTGATTTGGCGTTTTTAGTGCAGAACAGTTCACCTGCAGTGGGACGGTGAAGGCCTGAATACTTTTATCTTGAACAGAATGTGAATCTAGTACTTGGATTCTCAAAATAGCTGGTTTAATTATCGCATATGAATATGTGTAAACGATGATACAACCGAAAACCTGATGACTGTATGATTTGATTTACATAATTACGTAGGGACTGCATGTTGATTGTGCTGTGTACACTCTATGGATGCGACTTAGCGTGTACCTCCCCCTTGAAGGCAATTTTATTTTTATCCAACAAGCAATTCAAAGTGCTATCCCGACCATACGACAAGACATGGTCTCCACAAACCATACGTAGTGTCGATCCAATCCGTAACAACATGTTAAGTCAAGAGAAGAGGACAAATAAAAAACATTTCAAGTTATTGTACCGCTAAACAGACTGTTTTAACATCTTCAGAAGACTGCTCCAGGTTTTGATCGGCTGCATAAAACTGAACACAGTCCTGACTGGACCACTGGAGGCCGTCCCTGAATCCTCAGGTGTGAGATGGTTCATATGGCACTAACATGTCGGAGATTACTGGTACTGAGTCCATGGAGAGACTGTTCACAAGCAAGACTGCCCTAGCCTAGTTTTGTCTGAAGCGATCTTAGTTTTAATGGCAGCCAAACATCCCTGAAAAAAAAACACCCCATTAATCATAAATGTTTTTGGTAATGCATAACATATTAGCAAATAGTTTTTGGGCATTCCCGGATCAACCTAAGACTTAATAGGGAAATAAAATAAGGTCAGACTAAAAATCATACCTTATGTAAAAATCCATTGTTGGAGCTTTCTACCATGTTATACCAACAAAAATAATGTTCCCAAATGGGTGACCTGGCCAGCTCTTTTAGCTTCTAGTTAGTCATCAAAACAACCCGCAGTAGAGGTTGGAGGCTAGGAAGGTAGGAGGCTGGCAGCGCCCTCCCCTGTCTAGACCCACAATCTATGTCCCATTGCAGCAAACACATGACCCAACAAAAAAACTCGACAACCTGCAAACATGTCGTGATGGCGGATAAATTCAGGGTGTGAGTGACTTGGCCGGAGAAAAAGGGAGGGAAGTTAATTCAAATGCATTGAACATTTTAACAGGTTGTTTTCGTGACCTGTAACATGGTGATCTGAACAATGAGGCGGAGACCTGAGCACCTAAAGAAGTCCCATCCAGTACACATTAAGGAACAGGTTTCAATTTTCAAGTACATTCAATTGTATGAACCAAACTGAACACCTATCCAAATCCTAGCTTTCTCTCTTATTTAACTACCATCTTACTTGCATCAAATTAGATTTCTGATATTCGCCAAGCTGTTTTTAATCACTGTCAGTGGGTGCGGCGGGATGCCGGAAATTGGTCTCCTTGATGGTTCTCTCTTGTTGAGTTTCCAACCTACTACCATAACTCTACACAATGGTAAACGACGCAATGCTCAGGCATCTCAACTAACGGGCTCCATCTTGGCTCTATTAACCAAGAGCAGAACGTAAAAAAGAAACTGCATGGGCTAAATAGTGAACCCGCTGCGCCGTTAAACCACACATATATGTATTCTATTTTCCGCTGTGAATGCTGTCGTACGCAGGCCCACTAAAAATAGACTAAGGCCACCCTTGGCCGGCACATTATCGCCGATGAATTTTTTGTGTTGATACTGTTGGACTGAATCAATCTTCCCATTTGCTCCATTACGCTGGAGAAACATGGTGAGAAACCGTCTTGTTTTGCAGGGGAACGTTGGCTTCCATCTAATATTGGCATAATACTATCTAATGGATCAACTACAATGATTGCTTTGCAATCCATTAGTCCATACCCCTAAGGTAAAAGTACACTATTACGCCCTATCTGCATTTGACCCATCATGAGCCCCGTAGCTGCTGGCGTACAGCACTGCGGCGGACTCATCTTCTTGATCTTGAGCTAGGCTTGGTCGAGGACTATCTTAGTGGAGTTTTTTTACCTACTGTGCAATGCTTTGGGCAGATGGAGGTAACTGGAGTTGTTTCGAGGAAACCTACCCAGACACAGACGAACGAGCAAACTCCACACAGAAAGGGCGGGACTATAAAACCTCTTGCTGTGTTGCGAGAGTATTAAGCCACTTCAGGCCCTCGTGCCGCACATCTAGTGTGATATAAACTACTGTAGCCACAGCGTCCCCTGAGAGAGAGTAACTGGACGAGGCTGCTCGTCTGTGCCCGTATTCCAGACTAAGTAATGTGGATGAATTGTGTTGCCTAAGGACAAGAGAACGAAAGCATGCACTGGTCCAAAAGGGAGTCAGTCCTCCTCCCTGTGAAAAAAGGAGTATGATCTATGTAGTTTCACTTCTACCTAACTCCTTTTCTAAATCTTCTTGATTGTAAAGTTTTCAAATCATCAATCAGTTGAGTAAATGCTCAAAACACTGATCCACGTGCAAATGTAATGCACATCTGTTGTGACAGGGAGGGTAGTTTAAGAAATCAGAGTAAAATTGAAACTTGAGAACATAGCTTGTTCTCCCAAGTTTCATTCTCCACACAATTCCACACATTCCATATGCCATATGTGTCTATATGTGTTATAATTACAGTATATGCACGTATGTTAACTTGATACCGTTTTCAAAATAGTTACTACTTAATAATAATAACTATTAAAGGGGCACTAAGTAACTAAGTAACAATATGTTGCCTAGAAAGTTCCAAAGTATGGCTTTAAACTTACCTAATTTCCATGTCAACAAGTAGAGTGGTACCACTAGGCCAAGATAAAGGTCAGATCTGTGGAGTGGGATCCCCCTCCACAGTAAGAAGACGTGCTTTTCAAGGTATTTGTGTTAATAAAACCAGACCCTCCACCTGAAATGTTGCACTGTACATCTTTAATTATCTTATCTGTTTTCCCAGTCCATATACCTTTCTAGACTTGATTTTAATTTTGTTTTCCCAACTGCCTACAGTCCTGCTTTTTGCCCTTCAATAGGGCGGACACACAAATAAGAAGTTTTGTGCACTATTCATTCATAAGTCATAAAACATGAATAATCAAAGCACAGATTTTTTAAAGGTGGAGTAAAGCAAACTGTGACATCTATGATTTAATAAATTTCTGTTAGACTGTTACTGTACATCAGAATGTGGTTAATATATTCACATCACTGTCCACCATTATATTAATCTAACACTTAAAACCTTGCTATTTCAATCATATCTTTCAACTGCTGCCCCATCATGAGCGAATGTTCCTATATTGTGAAGTTTAGGAACTAAATCATGCTTACCGGGCCGTTCAGAGCTGAGTGCACCTGACTGCCTCCGAAGCGCTTCAGGCATTCTCCGACCATTACGCCCATCCAGGTGTGCAGCGCGACGGGCCGACCTCTGAAGCATCAAGACAAGGTCCCTCCACGTGGAAAAAAGGACAAACACGGTGTATCCATCTGCTTTCCTCACCTTTTAACTCATCATCCTGCCAACAACGCCATGTGCTGGGCGACAGCCAGGGACGGTCACGCTGTTTGTATCACTCTCAGCAGCAAGGAAAAAGTGTCCTTGCACAGTCATCCTCGACCAACAGAGATTATTGAGAAAACAGATTATTGTATGTTTTTCAGCAGAGGTTAGGTTGAAACTAGGACAGTTTGTTTCATAAATTCTCCATGAAATTAGTTTTTAAATTGTGTCGTTCTAGCATATTTGGACTTAGGGCTGTTATATGAAACGATGTACAATTGCAATTGTATAGACAGCCACTCTAAATTGGTTGAAAGTTTAATTTAAAACACCTGTACCCGAGTTTTTGCCATGTATTTGTGCAAAAAAATTGTCTTGCATATATTGTATAAGCAGCTCTAGAGTCCAGTAAGTCCCATTCTGTTGTAGTAGAATCAGAAAGTGTGTAGTTAGCATCCTGGCAAAACATTCAATTAAATTCAATTAAATTCTCGTAAAGCCCAATCACAACAGCGGTTGCCTCTTAGGGCTGAACATGAGAACTGATTTAATCAACAGAAAAGTTAGAAAATCAACAATGAAAGAGAAACAGACAGCAACATTAATCAACAGAAAGCAAGACAAATGGATAACTGTCCCAGAACCTCCCTTATCCTTAGACCCTCCTTCTCGCCAAGGAAAAACTCCCAAAAATCCAGTAGGAAAAAGAGAAACCTCGAGGAGAACCACAGTGAAGGAGAGACCCACTCCCATGGACGGACATAGCTGCAGATGTGTCTAGGACTAATGCATCCATTTGCAGATAAAGTTTCAAGTCTATAGGGCCAGAGCCCACTTAACTAAGGGACAGAGAGGGGCCCCCCACAACAGGACCGGAGCCACCCCCAGCCAGGCCTGGGTCATTCAGCCAGGCGAGGGAAGGGAGGGTCTGGGCCACAGAACAGGATCAGGCACAACAACCGCTTATAAACTCATCACTTTGAATAATTAGGATGCTCGAAATGCGTAAGTAAATGAGGAGTAAACAACCTGTATAAAGTTCTGTTTTTCATGTTTTTAAGACTTTAATGTTTAAGTTGTTTGTTTTGTTTTTTTACTTTTTAAACTACTGCTGTTGCCCAACTTGCAGATATACTTTCTAGAGTGAATCTGGCATAAACTAACCATTTTAAACATATACCTCCAAACACGTTATCAATAAGAATACAACATGTTTAAACCCTCAAAAACTGATTTATTGATTATATAAGAACTTTAATTCAACACCCATTCCTCATGCTGTTTTCCACACTTCGCCAACCTTCCCCTCACACCTCTACAACAAAGGTCTGACAACAGTATATGAGCGCATCCATCCAGACGGGCTCAGTATGAACCAGCCACAGATCCCAAGGACAGCGAGCAGATGGCCTGACCACATCGTGTCAGCACTCTTCTTCCCACTGCAACATGACACACTCTATACGGTCAAACGAAACAGTAGCCATCCGCGACACCTTCAGACTCTATTTATATGCATTTCACATCGCAGACAGGCTTTTCATACTTACTAAAAAAAAACGATATTCCCCCAAAATTGGAAACCTGAAAAACTGTCACAACACTGCAAATCCAGGCTGATCATTTTGAGGATTACGTTACATTTCCGAGTTTTCATTACACGGAAGATTTGGCGATCTCTTGTTACGCAGGATAAAAGCTTTTAAGTGGAAAAAAAAAAAAGCTAGATGAATACGAATACACAGCGAGAGAGATGGCATTCCGAAGCTAGATGTGCTCACTGGTAGAAAACGGTGTGTGGAGGGATTGTCTTCTCACTGGAATATCGATCTTCCCTTTTTCTCCAATTCCGTCCTGTCTCCAATATCGAAGAGACAAAAACACGTAGCGTATGTCGACATTCATCAAGGGGAGTAAATGTATTGCTGGACGTTTAAACAATTTGTTTACTTTTTTTCGGCTTAACTTGGACCCGATCATTGATCTCAGAGACAATCCGTAGCAGAGGCGGCTCGACATTGTTTGCAGAAATGATTGCGGCGATCTCGCAGATGGGCATCAGTGTAATTACAAACATGGGATTTCAACTGTCAGCAAGATAAAATGGCTATTGACTGGATTTGTCTTGGATCGCGAAGGGGCTACCTGCCATTGAGGAGCTCTCTTTTTCTTCGCTTGGAATCTACCGTCCAGCAAAACACTATAGGACCGCTAGACCATCTTTAACAGAAATCTATATGTTAAAACAAAAGGTTCTCAAGGCACTCTTCAAGTCCCCTACAATATGTGTGATGTGGTGATAGAAGTAACTGCATCGCAAATGCCACTGTCACCGTTACAAATAGTGTTGCAGTAGAGTATGCCAAACAACAATAGGAAGGGAGGTTAAAGTAATTGTATATTTCATTTGAGTCAGCTGTCAAAAGCTGTAGGCAAGCAGATCAAGAGAAATGATATTGGCCAAGAGTACTCGCCATGGATCAAACTGATGACTGTCTACTAGAAATAATGTTCCCATCCCTCTTGTTGCTGATCAGTACTTGTCTTTAAATAAAAAAGGGATAGGCTAATCCCCAGCTAGGCAGTCCTGACCAAGCCCTATCCCAAGATGCAGAGATGGGTCCCCAGGTGCTGCACTACTGTTGCTTTTTACAGGCTTACACGGAAGGATGGGTGAAACTCAGAGGATAATGTCCTTACAGAAATATTAAGAAGTATACATACCCTAACATTAAACAGAGGGTATTATGCAAATCAACTTTTTTGGAGCTTTCTACCATGTTATAACCTTTGTCCCTCACCAAAAACATACTTAAAGAGGTTTTATAGGTCATCCATGCATGTTTCAGTGATCTTGCAATTTCTCCGGGGCCCTATTCAAATTCTTTTTGCAGTTTGATCCAGTCCAAGCCTTCACCAACTACGCTCCCACACGGCAATACACTAGAAATACAGAAAAGAGAAGGGGGACTCGGAGCGCCAAAAACTGAACTTATTTTTGAAGAGGTATTGCAATTTTTGAGCAAATATAACAAAACAATAAAAGGTAACATGGTGATCTACCCCATAGAAGTACTATGTATGATTAGTTAGTATTAATACCCTGTGTAATAAAAAGTACTTCTGAATAGTTTACCATAACTTTTAGTGTGGGGTTTGTCACCTGCTTGTCTCCAAGGAGATGTTGTTACATTGCCTGGGATATTAAATGTTGTGGTGTTAAAATGGTCTATGTTACAATTATTCAGTTACAGGTGCTTTAGTGCTCAAAAATCTCTTTGTGACAGGGATTTGCCTCTCCACTAACCTGACCTGTAACTTGCTCAAGCTACGTCAAGTGCGTCAAGTCCATGGGGTCAAATAAGTTGTGAATGTTCCAGGTACAGCAAAAACCCAGACCCTCCTTCAGAAAAGCTACGTAGTCCACCTTTTTCTTTCACTAAATGTAACAGTTTATGCTCTCACTTTTCTTCACTTGCCCATCAAGATGCTAAACTATGTAAAATTGTAAACACAAATATTTATTGAGCAGTCTTATCTGCTAAGTTCGCCTGCAGCTTACTCCTGACCTCACCTCTGTAGCGTCCATCGACTGCTGACTTTTCCATTCTTTTACAAATCATTAAGTGGAGCCTCAGGGGGTTCGCAGAGGCAGGCTGCTCACAGGTGCTTCTCTCTGGAGGGGCTTTTGTGCATCGATGAATACTGCCCCGACCCCGCACTGACCCTACAGCCGCTGCTCCTTACAACCAATCAATTGTGTTCTCTTTCTGCCCGTGCAAACCCTTACTGGAGCAAAGTAAATCCAACTGTGAATGCCAGCGCAACAGCGAGTGTTTGCCTAAATGGACAGCACAACACAACCATTTTCACAATGAATGAACAATATGTCAATGCGGGACAACAAAAGAGCTGGCAAGTTTTTTACACCATGTTCTGCAAAGGTTTTCAGGATATAACTTATTCTTTATCTGTTTAACAAGCTGTGGGATGTATTGATGGGGCCAACACCAGCTACATTAACCTCTTCACCATTTTGGACACATTAAGCAAGTTTTACTGACTATACAGAAAACCTAAAGGAAACCTACGGCAAGCACAGTTGAAGTAACCCTCCAGGTAAATATTCTTAACCAAAAACCTGATCAGCGAATGTCCAGAAGAGGAGGTGTTGGGAGTCCATCACGGAAGGACCACCGGAACATAACTGAAGCAGCTGATGTTAGAAATCCTACCAGAAGCTAGAGAGAACTGGTCTGATGGACAGCGCAGGAGCAGACCATGAGCACCAGAGCGATAGAGGCCCAGATCTACCACAGGAGACAAGACCCAAGACTGTGCAAAGAGGCCCCCCGAGACAGTCCAGCACATAACTGCAGGGTGTAAGAAGGGAGAACATACATGGGACAGCATAACCAAGGGGCGGGGATAGTGTACGAAAATATTATTATGATTTGACTAATGAGACTATGACAACACCTTTAGTTTCATAAATGGACACTTAAATAGACTGTGTTCATTGTATGTTAAATGTGTCCTACCACTGGTATTATACCCAATAACAAAGTAGATTAATAATTACAAAAACATGCAAGGATGACATATGCACTTTTAAATCAATTATAGCTTTTCAGTTGGACTATTTCTAACAAAAAAAAAAAACACGACATTGCCTCAAGTAAACGCTTCAGTAACCATGAAATAAGTAGTTGTAAGAAGTAATAAAACACCTCCTGTAGCTCTGCAACAACCCACTCGTGTTAATGTGAGTGGTTTACTTAACCACCAGCTAGTGTTGGCCTTTTTTTGGAGGAAGAGCCAAATCACAGAACAGATCATAAAAGGTACAATGAAACTTTACTGAAGACAATGCTGGAGTAACACTGGGTTTTGGAGTAACAGCACTATCATTTGAGATGTTACAAGTGTCAATTCAACATGCTTTTTCTCCTTCAAAAGACATTTGCGGCAAGTGATACTGTATCTTTGTATCGCCAAAGATTTACAGGCACAAAAAATAAACTTATATTTGTCTTGAAAAACACACAACCATTTTAAACTCTTTTTAGTTCGTACGTTATTAACTTAACTTATGCATTTTGAGCATCCTAATTATTCACCGCAATGACTTTATAAATACTTTAGATAGAGAGGAGTTTTGCCACCTCTAGCATGGTAACCTTCACTTCCTGATTATTGGGTTATCAAATGCTTCCTACTCAGATTTAGCCAGCATGCAGCACACATACAGCTTATACAATATATCTGTACTGGGGCAAGACAAATTTTGCTCAGATACAGGAGATAAAAGTCTGGAGAGCCTTTAATATCACTACACTCAAAAATGCATTTATTTCAAAATCAGAAAATTTCACTGGAACTGGCAGGCAGCTTTGAACAAAAAATCCTGCACTATCTCAAATCGTCCAACCATAACAAGTTTTTTCATTCTGTGTTCCTCAGAGCCTTTCATTTTTTTGCGCGGCACTGCTCTTTCCAGATCAATTATTCTCACTAAATAAGTAAGAGGTGCATATAAAAATATTAAAGTCCGGGCTGAACAACGGTTGAAAGCCTCCCTAACGCGGGGGTGTTGTATCCTTTTTATTTTTCATGACCACGGTGGAACTGTGGCCAATCGGAAATACTGCAGAAGTCGCTTGGGGACTTTGGGGGATTGAAGGGAGGCGGCGGTTTTAAAGGCACTGTACCAGATTTTTGCTATCACAGAAAAGTGGAAAAACAGAACTAATTCATTTCAAACAGTTTGCAGTGGTCCAAAGTTATTCTTCGCCTACCTAATGCGTTCAGAGCATCCTAATCCCTCGCCCTGTCGAGTTTATGAGCACTAACAGCAACTAGCATGCTAACCGTGCACTTCTTGATCCTCTGACGATAAAACATTGGCTTAATTAGATGCAGACAGAACACGGCAGAGCATGTTTTGAGCATATCTGTACTGGGGCGAGACGAATTTGCTCAAACGCATGGTACAGACCCCCCAAACCTTTGATAAAACCCTGACCACATCACAAGAACTGCTCTAACAACACTTTTATGGAGAAATAATTAGTGACCCTGCCTCCGCACCATAGTCTAATTACACAGTACCACGCTACCTTGTTGTCAGAAGGAGCCAGATAATTATAAAGTTCGCTGAAATCGGAGGAACACAGTAACAGAGGTATGCACAAATATTTATCATTACTCTGTATGGAAAATGCATTACCTAATTGCATCGTTAGAGGGTCTGTTTAAAATAATTCCAGTACATATATAAGATTAAAGGTGATTTTTACAGCTTTAAAAATATGAAAAACATTGTAAACGGTTTGCAGTTGTTCAAAGTTATTTCTCACTTGCCTTTATGCATTACGAGCGTCCTAATTATCCACCGCGATTAGGTTATAGGGGCTTTTTGCAACTCTCACAGACAATTTGCCATCGCCGTAATGCAACAACTAGCACACGCTTCGGTTCTGCATGTATGTCTATGGACGAATATATAACATGGTGACACAATGTACACATCAAACACAGCAAAAAAAAAACATCTTCTCAATCCTCCTGAGAACTCAAGATAAAACACCAAACGGATTTTTAAACACATTTTCAGGAGGTGTGATCTGAATGTTCTGAGTGTTCACGGTCCTCTTTAGGTGTTTGATTTTCAACAAAAACGACAAAAAGTGACGGTGACTAACTGAAAATCTGTGGGCTTGTGACTAATGTAATTCGAGAGGGTCTTGTTTAACAGCACAAAACCGCTCATCAGTTGTGTATTCCGGCTAAATCAGTTCTTTATGGTCAAATAAACCTCAGATTAAAGTCTAACTCGAGTAACGGAGCTTCAGACAGTGCAGTGCCTCCAGTTAGCTTCACATCCCCCCCACTCATCAGCTGCAATGTCTCAATAACAATCAGAACTATGGTCTAAGTTCATAAAAGCTTCAGTACTGCAGTAGTATATGGGCTATGTTTAGAGAGGCATTTAAACAGCTGCACTATACATCCTCTGAGTGTGCTGTGACTGACAGTTGTTTATGTACTTCTGAGTTTAATGTTTCATACCAACCTTTATCTGCCTCCTCCAGCAGATTACTCAGCGGGCGTCTGGCCAGTCACGGCTGTCTGAATGAAATACTCCTCTGTACAAGCACCACAGTTATTATGGCATTATAAAATACACGGTAAAAGCACTGCTCAATTAAGGTGCGTCTAACCTTAGGCGGTACACTGGCCCTAGCAGGAAACATTAGTACTGTTTTGTATAATGAATAAGTTATGCTACTGTGCTGCTGTTTGACTGTACTTTGGAGCTCAACAATACACGTCCGGTTCCTGAAATAAAATCACGTTCGGTTGTTTTGTCCATTAAAAGTTTAAAGAGCAGGATGGAGGGTAAACAACAAAAGCGTAATGTTAAATCAAAGAAGATCTAACGCCGGTTTATTAATAGTAAAAGAAGTACAATAGGTTTGTTCGTTTCGGTGTAGTTAGATAGATATAAGGCAGTGTCCACCAGAAATCTGACTAAAATGAAGAAGCAGCTTGGATGAACAGCGAAATATCTTCAGTCCTGCAACTTTTCGTCCTTTTGACAGACACAGACATCTGGTTTATTGACCGTTATTACACTCCAGGAGCTTAAGCATCTAAATAAATGCTACTGAACCACACTTTTGTAGTCCGGTTGAATGGGAATCCCGTATGTTTCAATGGAGAATTTGAGAAAAGTTTAGTTGTTAAAATATGATATGAAGTAGTTTGTTTTGTGCAAAATGTTGTGCACCAGCATGTCAACACTGCATTGATTTTGTGGGAGGTTTTAAAACGGCTTTATAGTTTGTGTAGAACTTATGTGCTGTCAGGATCAGCAACGTCATTTTTTTGTTTTTTTACATCAAATTAATCATACAGTCAAGTTCAGTATATGAAATGTAAAAAACAAACTAGGGGGGTAGATAGGACTATAAACAAGGCAAACACAGAGACAACTAATATTAATAACATAAAACAAGAAAACTTGAAGCAACACAATAATGAGAAAGCTAAATATTAAAAAAATAATAATAATTAAAAAATAAAATAAATTTACAGTGAAACTAATTTTCTTTCATTAACAAAATAACTTTTTTTTTTTATCATCAGAGGTATATCTTCTAAAACTAAAGTCATATCATGTCTATTTCAAACTATTCTTTATAAATATTAATGTTTCGGCAGCCACATGCAAAATAATACAACCAGAATGACGTTGGCGGCACCTACAGCAATGTCCGAAAGAAGGTGAATAGTTCGACTACTTGAAAAAGAAAAGGTCATAATAATCAAGAGGCAGCCCACAACTGATTTTTATATAGAGAAAATTCTATTAAGATTATCAGTATTATCTGTAATTGACTGTATGTGGCCTGTGCTCTTGTAGTTTGCAGTTTTTACAATCACAACTGAACCTGTGTTGCCAGAGTCTTCACCTGCAGATAGAGGAAACATACAGGGTTTCTTATTCTAAGCACATGGACCGGTCACGCCTCATGTGAAAGCTCAGAACCTCCAGAATTCATTCCCTGAGCTGCAGAGGTTGCACTAGCACTGATCCATGATTGGCTGCAGGTGGCTGGGGTTTAGGTAGTGACCAGTCAGATCAGAGAGAGGCATTTTTAGGTTTTAAACCAAATAAACTTCAGCATTGAAACTGGCAACCCAAAAGAGAGACTCTTTCTGCTCACTGATTGTGTAATTGTCTAGAGAACCAAAATTATAATATAACAATTTGGCCATAAAGTCCAGAGATTTGTAATTAAAAGTAAATCAGCATTACAGTTGTCATCGGTAAAGCATGTTTGATTTGAACATTTCTACCTTATATTTGGGGGGACACATGTTATGTTTATGGAAGTTAAAAAGTTATGTTTTTTGAAAGTTAAAATCCAAATCTTACATAAAAGTATATATTTTATACACCGTCTGGCCAAAAAAAAAAAAAAGTCGCCACCTGGATTTAACTAACCAAATAGGTACGAGCCTCCTCCAGTCGGTCAGGTCCAGGTTCAGCAACAGTCTGTGCTCAAAGAATGAGGTCAGGACTACCTGAATATACTGAATGACCAGGTTATTCCCTCCATGGATTTTTTTCTTCCCAAGATGACAATGCCAGGATTCATCGGAGTCAAATATTGAAAGAGTGGTTCAGGAGCAGGAGACATCATTTTCACACATGGATTGACCTCCACAGAGTCCAGACCCTTAACCTCATTGAGAATCTTTGGGATGTGCTGGAGAAGGCCTTGTACAGCGGTCAGACTCGACCATCATCAACGCAAGTGATGATGGTGAAAATTAACGCAACACTGGATGGAAATAAATCTTGTGACACTGCAGAAGCTTGTCAATATGTGCTGTAATCAAAGCTAAAGGCCGTCTAACGAAATTAGAGTGTGTGACCTTTTTTTTTGGTGGCGACTTTTTTGTGTATGTTATGTAATGTGTTTCTTGGGGAAGGTCCATCACCTGCATGTTTCCATGGAGATGCCATTGCTTTGCCTGGAATGTTCCACAGTATGACATTCAACTTATCTATCTCCATAGAGACAAGTGGGTGATACCACTAGGTGTTAGTTATTATGTTACAGATCAGATCTGTGGAGATACGTCTCCGCTCACAGTAACAATATGTTTTTCAAGGCATTTCTTTCGCAATAAAAAACATCTATAATTGAAAAAAAATGGTGAATGAGTATACGTTTTATGTCATACTGTGAAACATTCCAGGCAAAGCAATAACATTTCCATTGAGACAAGTCGGCAGCGGAACCCCCACTAGAAAAGTTACCTTTTAAGTGTCTTTCGGTCAGCCAGTTGTCTTATTATTATTGTTCCCTCATACTATTTTATGGGAAATAGAATGTAAAAACTACGCCTGTCCACCGTTGAGCCTCTTTAGTATCAGCAGCTCACTGTTTAGCTTGTTTTTATGACTATGTAAATGTGCTATTGGGCGTCTTAACTGTCACAATACTACACGCTTCAGTACCTATCTGGAGTGTGCCTGGAAGTGGGACAGCAGTGACTAGGCGCGTCTCGCTGATAGGATTTCAAAGCTGGATACTATTACCAAAATGGAAGGCTAGCATCACTCCGTTCCGCATCAAAAAAGTTCCATGTTAAGGAATGGGATTTCGATTCATCAAAGTCTACTTTTCAAACCGCACGGTACAGCGGCTGCCTGGAAGTGCCTTGTTGGAGTTGAAACCTTTGTACAATCCCCATCACTGTGGGATAAAAGTAATAGTTTTAGTGTGAGGGGCTTGTTAGCATAATAGACTGAAGATGTCAAGTCAGAAAACTTCTTACAATGTTGGGAGAATGAGTTTAAGCCTCTACAGTCCACAGACATAGCTAATGTGGCAGTGTGGCATAGATCCCCGTTAAAAGTGTAATTCTAATAAGTTGCAATAGTTTGATGAAGGTTTTACATCAGAGGTCTTTCCAAATGTAATATGCTCATTTCTTTCCTTTTTTCTTAAGGGTTGATACTAAAATTTCATACGTGATTTCGATACTAAGGAATATATTCAATACTCAATACCAATTCTGATACCACAATGATAATAAAACACTCCTTTAGACAATAGTATGTGATTGTCTAAAGTATTCTTTATTTTGTATTAACTTGTGGCCTTATATCTGTGTCCTCTAGGCATGTTCCATAGTGGTCAATTGGTATATACTAGTTTATGTGTCCTATACTTGTTCTGATACAGCTCAATATCATCCTAAAGCCATTCAGGAAAGGTTCATTTCTGTCCTATGAATGTGACAGTTTGTGTTTTTTAGAATTGATACTTGTTCAAATGAGTATGTAGTTTCAATACTAGATTTAGCATCGCTTAGTATCTGATTTTCGATACTTTTGAAAACCCTAGTGTTTACCATGCCCTCACCTCTAAAAGCTTTGAATAGAAACAGAAATAAGTTGAGATGGGTACATACTGAAAGATGTACATCGTGAAATATTGATGACAGTAGGGTTCTGTGTTTCCATTTAATAAGTTGAGTTGAGGAACGTTTTTTTTTGTTGAAAGAGACAAAAAAAAAAAAAAAATTCTTACTGAGTGGACTCGCCTCCCCACAGGTCTGACCTGTAACTTGGCTTTGTGGCGTGACCTGCTTCTCTACATGGAGATATATATGTTTGAAACATTCCAGGAAAAGCAATACCATCTCCATAAAGCAGCATGTCTAGAGCAGATGGAAGACTCTCCAGCAGAAAAGTTTGAATAATTAGGTTGGCTATGGTATTTGAGTTATAGTATTATTTGTATTTTTTTGTTGGAAAATCTCAAAATCCAAATAAATGAATGAATTTGTAAGCAGGGCCGGCCTAGTCTATAAGCAGACTAAGCAACTGCTTAGGGCCTCGAGGCTGGCAGAGGCCCTAAGCAGTTGTAAAAAATGCTTAGGGCCTCTGCCAGCCTCGATGTAAGAGCCCATACATTTATGTTGAAAATAATATGTGTTTACAACAGCCTAAATATCCCTCTCAAACAATTACATTTGTTTTATATTTATAGTAGCAAAATATCTGCTGCTGCTACATTTGTATTTGAGTCGGGCAGAGGTGAGGGCAGCTCTGTGTTCACACCGGTGCAAGAACTCTTTATAATGTAAATGTGAACCCACTGTCGCCAAATGCAACACATTAAAATTTAAAAAATCTTGACCCGCCTTATATGTTTGTGTACTGTTCTTGTGACGATGGTAGTTGCGACACTTTGGATGTTTTCAGTCTGATGTTGGTCATATAAATACAAATGCTCTCATCACCTTGACCAGTTGTAGAGTCAGAATGTTGTAAAATGTGAATCACAAATAGCTGAGCCAGGAGGCATCTGCTGTCGGGGGCCCCAGAAATAAATTCAGCTTAGGGCATCCTGAAAGCTAGGGCCGGCCCTGCTTGTAAGGCTTCTAAACCCTTTTTTAACAAAATGACTTCTGTATTTGTCTATTAACAATACACTGATGCTCTCACACTCATACTGTACTTTTCAGTTTCATCAGCTGTCACCTTCAATCCATCAGAGAACTTTTTTTTTTTTGTGTGCAGGCATTTTAAATCTCAGGACAGGTGTAAAAATGTATGACTATGTTTACACCAATAATTAACAGTCCATAGGTTTGAACAAACTCTACTGTCCAATGTTTTACCAGGTGACAAGAAGCAGGGGAACAATTTGCCTGTGCGCCCCGGGATACTGCAAGAATAGTTGACAGATAAAAAGTCAATGACAAAAATAACTCGGGCAGGACAACTGGAGCTTTTTGGAAGTAGCATGTCTCCAGTCAGCACTTTAAACACTTTTTTGGTAGACTTTACTAACAACGAAGAGGTTTCTAGGCCAGTGGGATAACAGACAACACAGCAAAATCGCACTACTTGGTAAAATAACAGACGTTCATTTGTCACACTAGTCCCCACATTTGTCATTTTTTCAATAAGGTAACAAGATGTTTCTATATATCTACCCAAAAGACAAAAATCGTCCAGCTTAAGGTAGTTCTGATCAAGCCAAGCTGAGATCTGTAGCCGTAGCGCTCACGGCTCCTGACAGGTTCCCCCAGCGGCACTGAAGGATGGGTCACAATCCTCACGGGGATTAAAGGTCCTGTACTCAATTTTTTCCTGTATTTGAGCAAAATTTGTCTTGCCTCAGTTCAGATATATTGTAAGTCAAAGATCAAAATATGTCTGCAATGTGCTGTCTGCCTCTAATTATGAAGCGTTTTATTGTGTGATCAGGAAGTGCACGTTAGATTGTTGTGAAAAGCTCTTATAAACTCATCATGGTGAATAATTAGGATGTTCGTAATGTATAAAGTACATGATGAATAACTTTGGACCATTGCAAAGCTTTTAAAATGTCAGTTTTTCACGTTTTTAAGGCAGTAAAAAGTAGGTATAGTGGCTTAAGTGGCTAAGAGGAGCTACAGCAAATACGAAATTGTGTGTTTCATGCAAGTGTGTGGATTTTAAAGTGGGTGTATTAGGTGAAAATCAGTTTTTATGACATTTTAAGATGTTATAACGGTGTATTTTAATTGATTCATGCATGTTTGAGTAATCCTATATTGTCTTGCATTTGATACTTGAGAGCTTAGAAAAGTCCTTCCTTCACCAGCCGTCTATCCCCGCCCACTTCTCTGTGCTTACTTGGGATTATATTAAAAAAAAAAACACAAAAAAAAGCAACAAAGTCAACTCCGGGTTGTGTATTTGGGTTCCCACATTTTCAACCAGAAAAGCAGCTTCTTCTGACTGTGAAATTCCACTATGAAGAGACGGGGCATTTCAGTTCTGCAGTTTTAAACAGGAAGCCAACGGGCAAAGCCTTTGTCCACTCAGCTGCTTTTGCTTGGAACACTTGGGAAGACTGGAAATTGGCTGCACTCTTACCCTTAAATGTCTTTAAATCTAATGTGAAAGCATTAGAGACTGCCTCCATAATGTGCACCTGTTTTTCCTAATCTGTTAAACTCATATTATATTGTTGTTTGTATGTGTAACTAACTGTTGCCTCTTGGCCAGGACTCTCTCAGGAGGTTTTAATCTAACATTTCAGCTCAATATTGTGAATTACAGTGAACAAAATGTAAAATAATTATCTAGTTTAATACTAAATACCTGTAAAAAAAAACAAACATACTATGTCCGCTTTAAAAATATGCAGTAGCATTCCCTGGAAATTACACAATTCTACCTGTAAGTACAATGTCACCCAACAAAAGTACATAAACATGCATGGATAAATCATTTTGAGCTTTACTAAAATCACTATAAACTTTTAACACCTTCCAAAAAGAACACTATACGCACAACTGCCTGCTTTCCGCCCTGTGCCCGTGTTTAATGTGGCATCTCCAAACAGGTTCAAGTAGTAAAACTTTAATTTGCTGTTATTTCCGGTGGAGTGCGTAGAGGTGAAGTGTAAGGCAGAGCTGTAAAAAAAATTTAAAAAAAAATTACTAAAGGTACACTATGTAACTTTTCCAGTAGAGGATCTGCTGTCTACTTGCCTTTGTTAGAAATGCTCCACAGTATGCCATTAAACTTATCTATTTAGCTTTTTTTCCCCCCAATTATAGGTGTTTTTACTGCTGAAAATTATACCTTGAAAGATACACATTATAAACATGAGGGGGGTCACCTTGCCGCAGATCTGACCCATAACTTGCCCTTGTGACGTCACCTGCATGTTTTCATTGAGGTAAGGTTAATCAGAGGTGGGTAGTACTCAGTTACATTTGCTTAGTTACATTTAGTTGAGTAGCTTTTTAAAGAAGAGTACTTTTCTAGCAGCGTACTTTTACCCCTACTTGTGAAAGATTTTTAATAAAGTAACAGTACTCTTGCATTAGTAAAAGTTTCGGTTACTCTTCCAAATGTGTGAATAAGTCTAAATGTGACAAAAACTTTATATTGACAACATGAAATGATTTGAACATTTGCGTTTCTTGCGTTGCTTCTTCAGACATGATTCAGTTTTTCAAATTTTTGTGTCTATCCTTTGAAATGACCAGATTTTGTGCATTAAATGGAGTTTTGTCTTTCCAATTACATCCATCCATCCATTTTCTTCAGCTTATCCGGTGCCGGGTCGCGGGGGCAGCAGTCTAAGCAGGGACTCCCAGACTTCCCTCACCCCGTCCTCCAGCTCCTCTGGTGGGACCCCAGGGTGTTCCCAGGCCAGCCGAGAGACAGCGTGCCCTGGGTCTTCCCTGGGGCCTCCTCCCGGTGGGACATGCCCGGAACACCTTCTGGAGGCGTCCAGGAGGCATCCTGAGCAGATGCCTGAGCCACCTCAACTGGCTGCTCTCAACGTGTAGGAGCAGCGGCTCTACTCCGAGCTCCTCCCGTGTGTCTGAGCTCCTCACCCTGTCTCTAATTTCCAGTTCCATCAATTTAAAATTTAAAATCAGGTGCTACGTCCCTACAGTTACTCTTTAAGTTACTCTTACTTGAGTAGTAGTTTTGTACTCTTATTTGAGTAATTTATTGAACTACTCCTTTGTACATCTACTTGAATAATATCATTTTGAAGCAAAGTTACTCTTAAAAGCATACAAATTTTACCTACTCCTCTAAAGTTACTGTAATACTATGGAACATTCCAAACTAAGCCAACACCCGGTAGTATCTTGGCGAGGCCTCTCCCCCAAAAGGTCACACACCTTCACTGCAAAAATCGTTGTAAATAAACAATGCAATGCACAAACAGTCGCTTTCCGCCCTGCGCTCCTGTTTAATGCGCCGTCCCAAAACAGGTTCAAGTAGTAAAACTTTAATTTGCTGTTATTTCCGGTGGAGTGAGTGGAGGTGAAGTGTAACACGGAGCTGTAAACAACAACACTCTGAGTGAATATGACAAGGCAGATCGGGTGCAGCGGCGCACTGAGACTCGGGAGGAAAGCACTGTTGCTCTGCGTGGGATTACACCGGGAGCGCATGAATATTTAACGTGCGATCGGGGGAGACCTCCATTATAGAAGGCGCTGAGCTGTAATGTCGCGCCTCATTATGGGAGCGGACACGACGGTTCAGCAGGCCGACGGACCCCCACGCGAGCTAACAACACCACAACATAGCCCCACTGTGCGAGCTAAACGTATGCATCCTGCGCTAAACTGGTCATGCAAGGAAACAAAAACACCAGAGCTCGAAAGACGGATTGGAAAATTAGATGTGAGGAGTGTGCGAGCGAAAGAGTGTTACCTGGAACAATGTGCTACAGAGGTAAGGTGCAACAGGGCTGTGAAGGAGTAGGGTGACAATAATGAACGTCAGACTTAATCAATTTCAATACTGATGGCAAAATTACCATCAGTATAAACCTGCAGCCAGTGTTTAGCAATATAGTTTTCATTTCTATATATGAGAATGTGAATTTAATGCTAACTCTAAGAGGTACGGGGAGGCCTGGGGGTATGTGAGCACTTATCAGGGGGTACTCGGTAGGATTTTAGTTTATGAAGGTGAAATATAACAGTATTGGATTTGTAATACATTTTATATCCTTAAGATACATTTTTGTGAAGATGTTGGCTATTAAAGAAGACCTATTGTGCTTGTGTCTGCTCTATAGCTACAGTCTATGACACCTGTGGATCATTATGTTATAATTTGCACATTTTTAATCACAACATTCAATAAAATGACTTAATAAAAGGAACAAGTCTGTTAGCTTCTGCATCAGAAAACTGAGATGCCCAGTGGAAGCTGCCGTCACTGTAAACGCCATGTACCAAAATGACCCTGGAGAACCCACGGGCTCCAGTTTGGTTGCAGTTAAATGCTGCTAACCCAAAATGCACAAAATAAAATTAAAAAAGTCAAATTTCAAACAATTCATAAAGCCCAGAGTGCCACTTGTGGCCCCTGCACAGAGACACCTAGTGGATGAATATTGAACTAAAATGAGTGTTGAGTGAGTGGTAGATGGCTGACCTGTTGAGCTGGAAAACAACCCAAACAAAATTGTCTTCTCAGCAAACCAGCGGTTGATAAAATTGTGTTTTGTTTTTTTGTTGTTTTTGTTAATCTTTTTAGTAATAGCTTGCAGAATGTCTATAGGTACGTTTTATATTCTTTTTGGATAAATTAGCGAGCCCAAGGGGTCAAATTTGGCCCCGATCCTAATTAGGGAATAAAGAAAATTGAAAAAGCTGATATTTCAGTGTTCAGCGAACTTATAGCAGTAATTTAATGCAATGTTCGTAATTTTCCAAAGAAGAAAAGGGTTCTCGGGTTCTTTAGGGCTACGCAATTCTGCCGAATCCTGCACATATCACCAATTAAGAAAATTAATTGGATGTATGAAATAAGTACAGCTGTGGGCGTATGCAGGTGAAAACAGGGACTGATCGACACTATGGCATTTTAAAAATAAGCGATTAAAGATTGCTCAAACACAAACAAACCACTCCAAATAGAACTTCGGGTAAGAAAATGGTGCGAGGAAACAACCATAACATGGGTAAAAGCTCTAAGAAGTCGGTTTGGGATAATAGGTCTGCTATAATACAAACAATACAAACAATGGACAATAACCGATTTAGAGAGACACATCTTAAGACAAAAAGTTTTGAAACCACTGCTCTAAACCATGCACCATAGCATTGGCCCAAGACAATATTCCCCAAATTATATACATCTTATTGCATGTTAATTACTGTAAAATGTTCTTAAACTTACATTATATAACTCACCGCCTGCTTGTCTATTTGGAGATGCTATTACTTTGCCTGGGATATTCAGCAATATGTCATTATTTACTGTATCTAATGCCATACTTTTGAACATTTCAAAGCAATAACCGTGGTAACGAGCAGATGGCAGACCCTCCAACCAGAAAAGTTACATAGCGCCTCTTTAAAATAGGTTAAATCTGCACTAAACTTTGCCAAAGCCTTCCATCGCTGTGCGGGGAGATGAAAAGCGTTATCTCTTGTTCCACTGGATACCTGCTGAGCATCTGAACACACCGCTCGCGTATGAATCGATAGGGATTGTAGCAGACATATTGAACGTTTCGTGGTCGCCTCACTGCCTTCTGCTCGGCGCGCCTTGGTGAGGGGTGATCTGCGATGGAGATAATGAAATTTAAATGCTAACATCTGGCAAATGAAAGAACGACAGCTTTTACAGTAGATTAGTCTAGTCTAGAAGAATTAACCTGTTCAGTGTGTAATTGTTTTACCTGCACTTGTGATATGTGATCTGGGGAAACATCACAGCGCTGTTACATAATGGATGTGTAAGTGTTAAAGCAAAGTTGCATTATTGGAAAGAAATAATGCAGTGTTTGCCGTTGTTTGCTGCTGGCTGGTCTTGGTAATAAAACCCATATGCAAGATTTGATTTTCAAATATTATCAGTATAAAGGTTTCATATTATTCTACATTGCTGAGAAGTTGAAAATATGGTGTAAAGCAATTTGTATACATGTGGCAACCAAAATATTAAAGCCCCAGTGTGTCTACTAAAATAAAAGCATGTTTTGTTTTGATTATGGATGTGTTTATGGCCCTGAAAAACAGAAAAAACCTGCATACTTCCTCTGGGCGGGCTTGCATCTCCACAAACCTGATCCTTACTTGGCCTGGAGGAGGGCCTCCACCTGGTTCTTTCCAAATGTTATTCCTTTGGCCATAATATTCCACAGTATGGCATTAAACTTAGCTTGGTGTTAATGTTCTATTTCCCTGGAATCATGGAGTTGACTTTCCACCCCTAGAAAGTTAAATTTAAAAAATATACTTTTATATACTGCATAACTCAGTATTATTTTTAATAGCCCTGTGTCCATTTTTTTTTTCCATATACATGAGCAAATTTGATCTTGCCCCAATACAGACATATTGTACAAGCAGCTCTGGAGGTCAAAAGAAGTCTGCTGTCTACTTTCTGCATCTAATTACTAAGTGTGTTATTGGCAGATAAACAGGAAGTGCACTATTAGAATGCTACTTGTGTTAGCATCACCGTGATGCTGGTCTCTGAAAGCTGTGAAAAACTCACTAAACTAAACTCACCAGAATGAATAATCAGGATGCTCAGAATGCACAAGGTAAGTGAGGAATAACTTTTTAAAGACAGTGAAAATCAGGTAGAGCATCTTTAAGTTACATAAAAAGTTTGGACTTTAAAACACGGAGGAGCCATTTCTAAATTTTCACACAGTTTTTATCTCTGGAAGAGTGACATGAAGCTCTGTTCAATCACGTGTGATTGAACAGAGTGAAGCAAAACTCAAGACTTGTTTTGTTGAGTAACTGCTCTAAGTAATCCCAGGCGCTTTAGTGAAATGTATAAAAACACCTTTGTAACCTTTATAGCAGGTAATTAAATTCAATGTTGTTTTCTGGAGACATGCGTGGGACAAGGACAGAAATCTAATTAAAAGTGCCTGTTGTTCTATACGTGTGCACATAAAGAAGAGGCATTATCCCTGGGCTAATCCAGCTTTATAGTTCCTCAGCTGTTTATTTGTACAGCTGTTAAACACACAGCTTCAAAAGACCCTTCACTACATCTGTGCATCGTTACACATCCACAACACCTTTGTGCACCACTTGGAGTTAGGTTTTTGTGGTTACTTGCTATTCTCAGTGTTATGTAATTGTGTTATATTGTTTATATATACAGTAACCTTTAATAGTATGCAAAAGCCAATATGTAGCCACCTTTCAGAATTTCATGTTGTAATTTCTGAGGGTGGAGCTTATATAATTCTAAGGGCAATTAAATAGAATAAAGTAACTAAAGAGAAAAGTCACATATTTTGAACCTTACTTTATTTAAATTATTTTTTGTTAAGAGATTGGGTTCATACATGCTCAGCTCAAACATGGCCGCCAGTTTAAGTGCCTGGATGGAGCTTAGTCGTCCTTATTGCGAGTTTAGCCCTAGTGGCCAGGTATATATATTGCGCCTTTCAAGAAACCCAAAAAGCTTTACATTGCATTATTCATTCACTCTATACTTGGCTGTGGTAAGCTACTAATGTAGCCACAGCTGCCCTGGGGCAGACTGACAAAAGTGAGGCTGCCAAATCTGCGCCATCAGCCCCTCAGACCACTCACACTCGCACACACACCGTTCATACTAGGCAACGTGGGTGATGTGTCTTGACACAATGGCAGTTTTTGCCACTGGTGTCCCACTGTGATCCCGGTGGGCTCCTATCCAAGTACTAACCAGGCCTGGCCTTGCTCAACTTGTGAGATCTAACAAGATCAGGCCTTGAAAAGCTGGTATGGCCATGCGTCGAGCATGCAGTCCACCAGACATCTCCCACGCAAGCACACACAAGGAGTGTGGTCTCATTCACCACATTACCCCTCTGACTAATCAGAGCGTGAGTAGCTGGACTGGAGCTAGGGTGGAGCAGAGCAAGCCAAAACTTTTTTTTGAGACAGTTGAAGAATTTGAACTGAGAAGATGTTTATGATCTGAAAATAGTCAAAAACTGACACAACATCAGACCTTTGTGAAAGATGTAGGTGCCTGGTCAACTGAACACGAGCAGTTTGTGTATACATTGTGCTCTATGTGAAAAAATGTTTTTTGGGCTGGAGAGATTTTTTCGCGCGGCAGTACTAGTGCACTGGCCACTGCACAACATTAAGATTATAAAGTTTTTTATGAAGTATAAGTTGCACCATACTTTGCTGCACGATTTATCAAACACTGAAGATACTGTGCAACACGATTCAATCACTTCAACACTGACATGTCAATATTACTATAAGATATGAATTAACCTGTAATAAACTTTGTCACTCACGTCACATGATGCTGGGAGCAGTGTTCGGAGGCCTAATTGAACTCTCCGATTCCCTCGTGAAGACTCTTCTCTGGACTCATTATCTTACCCTTGTCCCCGGCTGAGAGCAGAGGAGCCAGCGGTGACTTTGAAGCTCCCCTCTCCAAACAGGTCAGTCGGTCTGCCTTCAGTGCTTTCATCTTCCCATTGGCTTTCATAAATAAGGGTTGGTGCGGTGGTCTCCGGGGGGGGACCTTTTTCTTCTTGCATCACCGCGGACAGTTTGAACAAAGCGGATCAGGGCGACATGGGTGTAATCACCGCTGTCGTGCTGGCTGCAGACAGTGCAATCAGTGAGTAGAGAGCTTTATAAATAGGAACATCACTGCAAAATTGTTGTATCTAATGAATACTCATCCTTTTATTCATTATGGTTTGAGAATTTTGTAGAGTCTGATTAATGTTAATGTGACAGGTTTTATATGTCACCCATGCATGTTTGAGTAATTTAGCGATCTCTCTTGGGCCTTATTCAAACTCTCCTCACGGTTAGCAGTATGATCCTATCCAAAGCTCAGCCCACATGCCTGCAGCACCCATGCTCCCATTTTGCCATAAATATACAAAAGAATGAAACAAAACTAAGCTACAACTTCACAACCTGATGTGATGTGCAGTAGTTTGTGATAGCACTCTGAAGGGGGGGTAACTTGGCAAGAGGAGCAAGGGGAAGGGGGGCATTTTATTATACAGTGTGGCCCAAAAGCCACTGATACTTTTAAATCTTCAATAGCTCCTATAATTCTTAAGTTATACTCACCAAATTTTAGCAGTAGGTACATTAAACCTTCCGAGATTTTTGGCAATATATAGGATTATAATTGTTCACTTACACTTGAACTTATCACTACTTAAACTAGGGGAAGTAAAATTGACCTAATTTTTAAAAATAATGTTTTTAAGTGTTCACCATTTTCGGTTTCACACTCAATAGCCCGATCCAACACACTTTACATAACATTTGAAAGCATTTCCAGGCTTATGGCTCTTATTTGCTCCTCGATATTATGTTTTAAGTCGTTTACTGTCTGAGGTTTATTCACAAACACATTTTCTTTAAGATAGCCCCACAGGAAGAAATCAGGACTAGTCAGGTCTGTGGAGATCACATACTGCCCCCTGTCTTTGAAAACCACTTATTATTCCTTTAATGGCATTTATACTTGGGGCATCTCTGGTATTAAAATGTCGACAGTAACACTGCTGGGTTTCTGAATTTGACCCATGTGACTCAAAGTACCACTGTACAATGAGGGTTCGTTCCTCGGTGCTATATTTGCTCATATTAATGTCGGAAGGGTAGTTCTACATGCTCTGAAAAAATATAAGAGAAATATTTAGAAACAAAAGATTTATGAATGTTTTTCAACTGTCGGTGACTTTTGAGCCACCCTGTATTTTATGGTTAATGTTAATGATGACCTAAGTTAGTCTTATAATGTAATTTTAATGAAATGTGTCATTTTAATGTGTGATCACCTGCACAGATGACTGCAGATGGAAAGCAGTCATCGCCAAATCTGGTACAAATCATCTTTTCGTTTGTAGATTAATGAATTTGTGCATGGTTCCTGACAAATAAAGAATAAGGAAAGAAAGAAACTCTCCGAGCATCAAAAACAAAACTGAGACAAAATGTTTTCCGTGAACATAGCATTTTCAAAACAATAAAAGATAACTTTATGATCTAAATATGACAGTGTTAGCAGTTAATACCCCATAGAAGTGTAATAGCTCCTCCTCCCTGCTCATCTCCATGGAGACAAGTCTATACGTCCATACTGTCGAACATTCAAAGCAATGCAGATGGAGACCCTAGAAGATAAAAAGTTATATACTCCACGCTTTTAACTCCCTAAACAATAGAGCTGAGTCCATGCTTTTAACTTTTTTAATTCAATCTCAGTCACACTATATTTACTTTTTTATCAACAACAACACTGCAGCCCGGCACAATGAAACACAGCCAATACAAGACCTGTGAAAACCGAAGGACACTGCAACATGCAATTTGAAAATGTCTGAATTCTCTTCCAGTATTATGCAACATGTTTGGACAGCAGCTCTAACCTTGCTATATTTTATATTTATTACAACTTATTAAATAACAGGTGGCCCAAGAGGGATCCAAGCAAACCGAATGCTAATATTGTGCGAGGAAATTGGACAGAAACCTGAGGATTCTGCGACAGGTGGTGTTTTGATAACTCAACAGATGGAGGTTGTTTTCTCAGTGTCAAATATTTCTTATTACCGCTATATATATGAAGCCAACTCCACAAAAAGCACAAATAAAAAGTGATACATATAAAAGCCTCATGGACAATGATGGCCTATTGTTTTGACTGTTTGACTGGAGCTTATTTAGTACGTCTTTATGCAGGGCTGGCTGCCATGTGGCCTCCCCAAATTATCCAGTCTGTGTCTGTAGGGCGACAAGGGTTTACTTATCCGAGTAAATCTGCGATGTGAATGAAAACAACTGGACTGGAGACATGCGCCCAATTTTTACCTCTTAACTTTTTCTTTTTTAAATTTTACTTATGAAAAAAAACAGTACAGTATAAAACATAATAGGACATGACATGAGATAGAAACATGCAAATCAGACAAAAAACAGACAAGAAAATGATAAACCTGGTACAAAACAGAAATAAAACAATGATCAGAGGTTGGGGTGGGTTGAGGGGATGGGCTGGGGGCTTACAATGAGCTAATGTTTTATTATTGAGCAGATAAAATGAATGAATGAGTGAGTGTAGTTATGAAACTGGATTTGACATTCAGTTTCAGGATTGAGCCTCCATTCTCTTTTATTTATTCTTTCTTTCTCCCCTTCCTTTTTAAAATTTTTTTTCCCTTTTCTCCTCCTTTCTCTTTTTCCCTTCTGCCTTTTTCCTTTTTCTCTGAATGAATAATTGGATAACCTTCCCCACATCATTTCTGTCTTATACTTAAGTTAATACTATGTGTGTGCGTGTGTGTGTGGGGGACAAGTGATGTCTGGAGTGGATTAAACGAAGGGCCTTTTGCGAGTCTTTCTACTTGACACAGGGTTACTGTCCCAAGGAAACCCTCTCTCATCTGGCCTGCCAGCCTGTATTTGAGTCTATAATGATTTGCCCTACTATATTGTGGTGCATTAAAAACACAGAAAATGATGGGGGACAACGTTAGTATTTGAGCAGCAACCACTTTTTCCTTTTCTTAAAAACAGAACAAGTTGATTAAGTGGGTTTCAGTGGTCAAAAGTTATTCCTCACCGACTGTACCTAATGCATTCTGAGCATCCTAATTATTCAAAGAGTTTATCAGCAACTCTCAGAGGTCACTGCGGAGTTTTGCTGTGATGGCAAAGCTAACAACTAGGATGCTAACATGCACTTCCTGATAATTGGACAATAAAATGCTTTCTAATGAGATGCACACAGCATGCAGTGGACTCAAGAGCTGCTTATACAATATATCTGTACTGGGGTAAGAAATATGTAGGAAAAAAATCAGATAATAAAGATTTTTTTTTTTTTTTTTAAATGGACCACGAGTCCGAAATAAATAAAGATGATGAGATGATGATGAAAATAATTATGTTGGTATGGACCGCATTGGTTTGTTAGGTATAATTTTATTCTGGTTAGTTTAAATAAGAAAATTGATTAACCACAGGAATTATTTATTTAAAACTCAACTAAATCTAGGAGGAGCTCGGAGTATAGCTGCTGCTCATTTACATCACAATCACTTGATGAGGTGGGTCATGCAAATACAATGGTAAAACGACAGAACGTGGCATTTAATTCAGTTTCTTTCTAAGTCAGTTTCTTCTTAAAACTCTCAGGTCAGAGCTGCTGTCTTTTTGCTCACCGTATCCAACTTTAAGTGGTCACGGACAACCAAGCAAAGTTGAAGTATGAAGTCATTCAATCGGAAACAAAAAAAGAACTAGACAGTGGAAAGCTGAGCATTAAAGAAGTTATTCTGCAGTCGAAGGCTTTGAATGGGGTGTATCAAAAATGAATGAGTAACTTCACACAAGGGTTTCAACCAAGAATATCAGAACTCCTAGAGGTATGCAAGCACTTATTAGGAGGGTACTTCAAATGTAATAGTATTTGTAAAGCTTTAGAATGATCTTGAGCTGTATCAGAACAAGTATAAGACACATAGACGAGTATATGCATTGGCTCCCTGTCTCATCCCGGATTGAATACAAAATCCTTCTGCTGACCCATAAATGCATCACTGGTCAGGTACCACTGTTTCTGCAAGACCTAATCACTTTGCAATCTTCAAACCGCACCCTCAGATCTTCAGGTGGCTCCTTCAGGTCCCCCCAACAGGCTCCATACAATGCGGGACCGAGCTTCTGTTCAACTGCACCACGACCCTGGAACTGCCTCCTAAAGACCTTTTTATTAAGAAAAGCTTATTGTTAATGTTTTTGGCATTTAGCAATTTAGTATAGGTTTAAAGATCTTGTTTTATTGTAACACTCTGAGATTCTATGGGAGGAAGAGTGCGTTATAAATAAAAAATGTTATTATTAGTATTATATGCCCATGGACCATATTGGAACCTCCCTGCATGAACCACTCAGACATTTAGATTTCAAACTTCAAACTATAAATTAGCTGTTACATCTCGACAATTCCTCTTTAAGTTACTCTTCCTTGAGTGTTAGTTTCCCTAAATACTTTATTACTCTTACTTGAGTATATTTTGGGCTACTCTCCCCACCTCTGATCCTGTGTTATTCCGCATTTAAGGAGTGAGTCCTTAGAAAGTTTCCGTTTTGCACCTATGCAGATGAACAAATGCGTAGGGATCTTTCTAAAATACAAACACTGCAGATGAAATATAGAAAGGCCAACAGCAGATAATCCGATCTACAAAATCAATGGCTTTTCAGTGTTTTTTTTTTTTTTTTACATCACACTTATCCATCCATCTATTTTCTTCCGCGGGGCCAGGTCGAGGAGGCAGCAGTCTAAGCAGGGACTCCCAGACTTCCCTCACCCCAGACACGTCCTCCAGCTCCTCCGGTGGGACCCCAAGGCATACCCCAGGCCAGCCGAGAGATATAGTCCCTTCAGCGTGTCCTGGGTCTTCCTCGGGGTTTCCTCCTGGTGGGACATGCCCAGAACACCTCCCTAGGTAGGCGTCCAGGAAGCATCCAACGCACTTATGGCTAAAAAAATGTAAAAGTGGAATTTATTTACCAGTGTCCTATCTTTTTGGTTAAAAGACCAGACATGGTGGTTCTTTCTGCCAAATACTGCTGTCAGAATCCAGCAAATGAATATACCTCATGGCCATCAGATGAGTAAAAATGTAATAATACCCCATCCAAATTCATGTATTATTTCTTTGAAGGCTGTATTCCTCTGACAAAAAAACCAAGGCTTTCACTACCATTTGGGAAAATAACCTTGAATCGTGCCTTCACCACAACAAAAACATGTCATAGCACATCCAACCAAAATACAAGAGGGTCTAAATGGATCCATCACGGGGAACATTTCAAACAATCCTTTCACCAAAATGCACCTCAACAATGATTGCAACGGCCTTTGTCTAAAAATATCTCCAACCATACGTGTCGAAAATATGGCCATCAAGGCAATACTCCATGTGGAAATGGTAAGAAAGGTTTTCAATTTGACGTTTTTTTTTTCAAAGTCATTGCCAAAATATGATGAAAGCAGGTCACGCTCCAGTGCTAACCCCAAACTCTGGCTCTGCGGTCAGCCCAAAAATGTATGTTATTTTTAGGGCATACCAGATTCAGCAGTCTCACCTTACCAACTGCAGCCCTCTCTAATCAAGGCAAGAAAGTTTCAAGGAGGAACTGTGTAATCACTGAATCATGACAGAGCATGTGGCTTTAAATGTTGTAACCTTTTAAAACCTCAATATATAAAAAAAAAAAGAGTTCTACGAGTTGGATGGATTTTTATCTTATTTATCATTTCAATAGTCTTAGCTCATTAACTCTTTAAGGACTGAGCAGTTTATAGATCGTTATAGCTCACCTAGACTTTTTTTTTTCTTTTTTTAGCCATACAAGTCATGTTAAAGGAAGTATCAGCATGTACTTTTGCCTTTTTTCACACAACTTCCTCTATTTTACATATCCATCCTTATTTTTCCTTTGATGCATCAAATAACTGACTGGGAGAATCCTGGCGGCACCTGTGCTCTGATTGGTCGTCTTCGAGGGACAACGTAATCACATTACCGTAATGACAGTGACATATTTAAAGAGCCTCATGTGTCTGCTTTCAGACGCTGTTTAAATTTACATGAAGCACAATTGGTTGCGGAGTTACGGCAATGGAAAGTCTGCAACCGCGAGTCTATCGGCGGCAATAGCATCTGACTCTATAGGGTTAAATTTGTGTTCATTAAATAATTGATATTTTCTCATGAATCTTTGTCATATCTACATGTTTCATAACATACATTAATAAACTGATGGTTTTTAAATCCTCGAATGGGACGATGTCATACTCTTCGATGGGGAGCAAGGCCAGATTTCACAACTGATTACATAAATAAAATTCACAAATGTTTAACCTGATCATTTCTATGAGTGACCATAGACCTGCCATGTCCAAACTATGGGCTGGGGGATAACTGCAGCCCACAGACCTATTTTTCTTAGCCCCTCAGGCTTCCATGTGAACTTTTTACTGCATATTTTTGCAGTCTACCTTGATAAAGCAAATATTTAGTGTGTCCTTTTAAGGATCAAAGCATGAATAAAAGTCCGGTGGCTCATTGTAACCTGTTCAAAATGTACATATTTGAATGATTCACTGCTTTGACGACCAGTCTATGGCCCTTGATCGGCCTTCACCCTGACCTGTGATGTGAAATGCAGTCCTTGATGAAAAGACTTTGAAAAAACCTGCTATGGACCAATTTATTTCCTATGTTACAAGAAAAAACTTGATTATAAGTGTATTCATCTTACCTTCCCTCATCTGTATTACATAATATTGTCTTGTAAAATGTTGTGATGTCATCTGAAACTCAGTAATACACCCTGTTCAAATGCAGAAGGGTCTGGAGCTGGACCATAAAAGGCATCAAACGACTGTCCTAACTTCAGTTCAACCACAGCCCCCAATTTGTAGCACGTGTCTTCTGCATTTGAGAGGCATTACTCGAAATTCTTGTGTCATTCAGAACAAAATCTATAACTTCTTTAACCTGAGATAAATAAGAGTTTGGTCCTTGGATTGTTGATTCTGCAGAACTCTGCGTTTTCTTAGTCCTCTGCATTTTTCCCCCTAATTTTTTACTTGTAAGTTTATTTCAACGTTGTCTGACCATGCATTCCTCTACCCGGCTAATCCCCCTGTCAATCACGGCTATTGGAAATAGTATTTGTAAAGAATTGTCAAAATGTGTAGTTTTGGCTGGCCAGGCAATTGTAATGAGGCATAATTTAAAAAGTCTGCCTCTTGAGACCTCAAAAATGATGTGACAGATTTAATTTTTAATATGAATAAATATCATGGTAATTTTTGCTCATGTAAATTCATAAGGTGTGAATAATTGTGCCTGTTATGTTAATAATATTTCATTCCAATTCTCAAAAACAGCTGGATGATTTCTTGATTTGATACAAATGACCAAAAGTTTAAAACAATAAACAATAAAATTTAACAAGATGTTTTACTATCCATTTAGTACTAGTTATCATATTATTATTTTTTCGCTTGTAATTGAGGAAAATGTGTCTTTCCCCTGTACAGATATATTATACAAGTCAAAATAAGTCTAATAGTTGTTATTAGTATTACCGTGATGGCAAAACTCCATTCTGGTCTCTCAAAGTTTTGAAAAACTTGTTGCGGTGAATAATTAGGATGCTCAGAATGCTTAAGGTAAGTAAGGAATAACTTCAGACCACTGCACTGTTTAAAAAGACCTAGTTCTGTCTTTCACGATTCACGTAAAACCATGAAACACAGGTACAGCGTCTTTAAAAACGTCATTTTCTTGCATCGCTCAAACATGCCTGTAGCCTTAGTTGACTTGCTTTTGTTCAGTGCTGGTCATTTGTTCAGTGCTTTTAACTCAGTGACCAGAACACTTGGTTCTTGGGTATCTCCGTAAAAAGCCCTCACATCCACGGCCTCCTCTGCATCCTCTGCCTGGGTAACACATCAAACCAGCTCTGGTCCCTCAGCTTTGAAGCGGCTTTCAAAAGGTACATCAAAGTCCTCTGCGGAACAGGCGAACGGTGACACCAGTGCTCCACAACACAGCAGATTTGAGTGGGGACATATAGAGCCTTTCAGTGTTGGCGCTCCAAAGGCTGGTCCCATTCCATTCATTAGCGCTAAAGCGTTTTCAAGCGCTTCCAAACATCGCAAACTATGAAAAAAGCAATCAAGTAATATCACACAACACCGCTATAGCGATTGGAGGCGAAATGAGCATAAACGCTAACAACCACGTAACAAACATTTGAATCTAACGTCATGCTGGACATCGAGTGCAGCGGGCAGTTTGACAATGACATTTTAATTTTACTTCACCAAGCACCGCAAATACAACATACGTTTGTGAACTTTAGAAAGGTAAAATTCAAATCTGTCAGCTACACAAAAAGTTGTAGAAGTAAAGACGTTTCGCTGCTCATCCAAGTCGCTCCTTCAGTTCTCGTCAGATTTCTTTTACTATGGATCATCCTTCCACGACTGAGGGATTACACAGATACTTGTTCATTTGAAAACTACCACTCCATGACATCATAAGGAGGAACGGAGCATTTTGAGCTTTAGAGATGTAGACACAACAATTATAAAGGATTACGCAAACGTGTGAATGAAGCAAAACACAATTCCAAGTATGTTTTTGAGGAGGTAACAACATTTTAACATGATTTAAAGCTCACAAGAGTAAACTTTGCATAATATAGGACCTTTAAACACGCTAGTTTTTGAAAGGTCTATACCAGGGCTGTCCAAACTATGGCCCAGGGACCAAATACACCCCTCAGACCAATTTTTGTTGGCCCTCATGCCTCCTCCTAAACTTGCCCAATTGATCAGGAGTTTTTTTTTTTTTTTTTAAATACTACCAGAGGAGATTCTACCTCTATAACCTGAATAACATCACATCGCATTGTGACACACACCTAAGCAGTCTAAACAGGGACTTCCAGACTTCCCTCACCCTAGACACGTCCTCCAGCTCCTTCGGTGGGACCCCAAGGCGTTCCCAGGCACAGTCATGGTCCCATTTGACTCCCTGTATCGACACTGGTTTAGTATGCAGCCCTCAGTGAAAAAAGTTTACATACATTTTACCATATAGCTCCAAAAAACATTGGCGTAGGAGCGTGCAGTAGCCTTCCACAAGAACACTGTGAGCGCTTTGAGGTTACGTTTCTACATCTCTTCACGCTCAAACCTTTTTACTCATTCTACGCACACGCTTGGCACAGATCACGGCACCTGTCTCTACGTGCTGCCTGGATGGCCCTGTCACTCACCTGCCATCGCCCACACCTCCCCGCCCTCCCTCCTCCGGCAGAAGGTAATTAACTCCTCAGCATGCCGATCTGCTGACAGACAATTATGGCGTTTAAACACACGTGAACACTCTCCAAAGAGATAACCGGGCCTTTAATGAAGCGCAGACAGTCCACGGCATGTTTGTTTTCGAGGGGACTGACTCGTGAATACCAATGAAGGCGAGAGGGAGGCAGGCACTTTATTATGAACACTGCACCTGTTCAAGTGTATGGCAGAGTGGATGGTATAACATGTAATCAGAAGGTAGACGGTGCGTGACATGTTTAAGGTGAACCCGGTGACTGTATTACTGTAAATGAAGGATTCTCAATTATTTTCTGTTGTACCCCCCCCTATGAAGAAGAAAGACTTTCGCGCCTCCCCCTACTCTCCGCCGCAACTATAATAGTACAGTTTGTATATAAAGTTGATGTAAGTACTATATAACAACAAAACAAAACCAAAAAAATATAGATCAACTTACAACAAAAAAATTACCGGTCTTTCCTCGTCTCCCACCGTAGTCATGGTGAAGCACAGCGCTAAATACACTTCGTTATACTTCCTCGTCTGGGTGGCTTTCACTTATCTCAGTATCTCCATCCATCTCCGCCTTTCTTTTCACCCCTGTTAAATACTTTTTATGCGCGTACACAGCATTAATTCTATGGCCTAGTTCTAATACTCACACTAACAATGAGAGCGCAACTGCCACCTACTGTAGTGGATGTGCAATTACACTCTAGTACGGCAAAAGAAAAGCATGTTCCCCGGGGTGATTCGCGCCCCACTATTTGAGAAGGACTGCTGTAAATGAAGGATTCTCACGGTACTAAAATTTCTAACTTGGTTTCAGTACTAAGGATTGGACTCGATACTGATCCTGATACCACGATAACAATAAAGAAACACTATATTTAGATAACAGATTGTCAACATGAAATCATAGTACCGTACTGTCTTTTATATCACCACGTGGCTTTATATCTGTGTAATCCTTCAGTCGTTCAGGTATATTCCATAGTCGTCCATGGGCGTATACTAGTTTGTTTGGTCTTAAACTTGTTCTGATCCACCTCATTCAAGTTCAAGCTCAAGATCATTCTAAAACTATTCAGGAAAGGTTCATTTCTTGCCTGTGAATATGACTTTTTAGTATTGATACTTGCTCAAATGAGTATCTAGTTTTGTTACCAGTTTTAGTCTTGATTAGTATCTGATTTTTGATACTTTTGACAACCCTAATACGAACATAACTAGGTTTTGCCCTTGGTATGCTACCTCATATTAATTTTGGCAAGACAATTTTGTTCTAAACTTGCAAAAAAAAAAATAATTCTAGTGATTTACCTGTTCATACAATCGAGCTGGTCGCAGATGGTAAAAATAGATTGTGACTTGACATTACAAAGCTTTATGGGATACCCCCTTAGATTAGACCCTCCTGCAGCACATCTGAACGAACAAAGATCAACCTAAAGACTTGGAAGCATAAAAACACAAATATAGAAGAGTGTGGGAATTTAGACTACACACTGTTCAACAAATGGACAGTTTAGAAAAATGCTGTAACTCTTTTGTAAAAACTAAAACCAATAATAAATACAGCTGCTCTCGCTTTTTATTTTTTGACAATCCACCTTAAGTAAAACAGCAAATCCATTTATAGACTCAATGGCGTGAGTATGCCGTGGTAATGCGCGGCGCATTTCTGCCAAAAAGTCAGTCAAAATGTCATAAAAGCAACATATAACAGAAGTTTAAACTGTTTTCAGCCTAGTGTGAGACTGTAGTCAGATACTGGCTGCACTGGAGAGCAGGAGCGAAGCCAGGGAGGCAGCGGAGGACTGGGGCTCCGCTGGGAACCACAGGATTCTTGAAATTGAGTGAAAATTTGTGTTATGAGTGAACAGCTGTGCGGTGCTACTCACTGGTTTGCAGTCAAAATCTCAGTGTACTGTTAGTTCGTGCCCATGGCGTTTTCTTGAAAAACTGACATGGTAAAAGTGTCAATTTTGTGAAAATAAGCAATAATCTCGAGTGGCGCATCTTGTTGAGAAAAATATATTCATCTCATATGTTGAATTCTGAGTCCTCCCCGATGGAGACCCAAAGAAAGCAGACAGAAGCTCTCGGCCCACTGCCCAATGGAGATAACTAGGTTTAAGGTACTAGTGGACCCCCTACTAGAGTTACACAGAGCACAATATCATGTTCGATATTTGGCAGATTGAGCCAGATTAGCTAACACACTTTTACAGTAATCCCCCGCTGTAATACTGCTGCAAACAGGATTAGGTCAGTGTTTGTGCTTTCATCATCGCAGATTCCATTCAAACCGGGTATGTGATTAAATGTGATCTCTGACATTCTGCCAGGATCAGAAAAAGATTACAGCCGACACTGACAGACAGGACTAAAGGTGTGAAAGGAGTTTAGAAATTAGAAGCTTTGAAGGAAATATTCAGTGCACGTTTAAAGAGAGGATGTTACAGCTCTACAGGGTATTAACTGCTAACACATAACATATTTAGGTCACCATGTTACCTTTTATTGCAGGGGTCCCCAAACTTTTTCCTGTGAGGGCCACATAACTTTTCGCTTCTCTGATGGGGGCTGGGGTCAGTTTGTAACAGAAAAAGTGTGACGCTTGCAGTGCCTAAACGTAAAAATTTATTGTTTTCCAGGAAGCCAAACATAATCAAATAACCCTTTCTGGATTCTTCACAGAACAAAAGTCAGGAAATAAATAATAACACTATTAATGAAATAAATTATAACCAAATTACCCTCCCTGGGTTCTAGTCATCAATAATCATTTGTCCACTTCAGGTTCAATGCCCTGCATTCTGAATACATTTTTCTCTTACCAAACCTTTTCGCCATGATTCCATTCTCTTTGAGAGGGGCGGGTTTAGGATTTTTTTTTTCTGGGGGTTGCCAGATAGGGGCAGACCACAGAATGTCACGTTATATGTGTTTATGAAATAGTTAATAACTAATAGTTAATATGAAAATAGTTCATAACTAAGGAACATTTTACTGCAAAAGTCCAACTTTATTATCAAATACAAATACATATATATGAAAAAAAAAAAATCAAAATGCTCTCTGGTATTGTTCAGGGGGCCGGACCAAATGTGGCGGCGGGCCGTATCTGGCCCGCGGGCCGTAGTTTGGGGACCACTGTTTTCTTGTTTTGAAACAACTATATTCACCGAAAACAACATATCAACATGTTTAATAAGTTTTATTTTTGTTTATTTAACAGTCTGAGTTCTCCCTCCTTTTGCTCTCCATGCCAAGTCACTCCCCCTTCAGAGCGTTATCACAACATAATTGGTGCACATGCAACTACTGCACATCACATCAGGTTTGTGAAGTTGTTGTGTATTGTTTTGCATCACGCTTCTGTATATTTATGGAACATTGTCATGTGGGAGCGTAGGTGACGCAGGTTTGTGGACTGGACATTGGACAGAATCGCACTGCAAACAATAAAGAGGGTAAGAACAGGGCCAGGGAGAGATTGCTAGATTACTCAAACATGCATGGGTGACATATAAACCTCTTCAGGCATGTTTTTGACTAGGGAACAGAAAAAAGTGTATTTTGCACAACCTCTTTAAAGAAGCATGATTAAAACTATTGATGTGGTTCTAACACAAAAATGACCAGGCTTAAAAACATCATCGTGTTAGCTGTCATTAGTGGAATTTCAAATTGTTCTGCATGATACTTTTACAATTTTAATAATGGAAATATCAATGCCTTGCACTTTTAATGTGCTTCACGGGGTTGACAAAGCCTCAAAGCGCTACGGTGGACTCATTTCTGTGCTGGTAGGAAGTCACAGCTGCCCTGGGGGACAGTGACAAAAGCGAGGCTGTCAATCTGCACCATGCACCCTTCCGACCACCACTCACTCACACTCAGATTCACACACTAAGCAATATGGGTTAAGTGTCTTGCCTACAGACACAATATAAGAACTTGATTTGAGCAGAAATTAATCCTCTGGCCTTAATTAAGGTTGTTAGGTGAAAGCTCTAACCACTAGCCAAAAATAACAGGTGCCAGAATACTTGTGGTTAGCTGCATAATGAAGGTTAAGTGGCTTTCAAAATGCTCATTTTATTTTACTTTAGTAGAGTATTTGTAACTTTTCCTGTTAAGTTTGCTCTGTCTTTGTAATAACATATTTTTAAAATGATCACTGTATCTTAAAATAAGCAGACGTACATTAAAAAAACCCTGCAGTTTCATTGTCATTAATAACACACTCTTCTTGATAGCTGCGCAAGATCATTTTACACTGTTACGTGATGTCATCCACCATCTGGCACTCTTCTAATGAATTCTTCAATAAATAGATCAATCTTCATTCCCCTCTTTGAATTGCTCCTTCAAGGTGTACTTATGATAAAATAAAGAATTAGCTTGTAGCTCTGAGGATCGACACACACGGCTCCCCCTCCCTCCTCTTTAAGATCTCCGGGTGAAACAATCACCTTGACGTCTCAATGAAATGGTGCCGAAAAATGTCTCGAAGGGCAGCGGAATCACGAGCGCTTTGCCTTGATGCGATTTAAATGACAGCTAGCCTCGATGACGCGCCCTGTAATTATTTAGTCTTTGAATGTGAAATAAGGATACCGCGGGGACTGTGGTGGAAGTTTGCAGCTGAAAGTGATTTCCATGGCTCTCCCCCCTCGAGCTTTGTAAACGGCTCTAAACACCACCACAAAGACATGCAGGCAGGACGGAGTGCGGTTCACTTATTCCCCGGCACAGAGCGGTCTTAAGTCAACTGGGTTGTTTGGTCTGGTGCGACAGACTCAAAAAACGCCTATGTTCTTGAAGAGTTGAAATGGGGTCCCACACATTTTTTGAGGCCTTCATGAATGTCTAAGAACAATATGTAGGTCTATGTTTTAATGTGATGTTTATGCACAGAGTATAAACTAATCAACAGATAGATTACTTCCAAAGCAGCATGGAAATAAACTTCAATTGCTGACAGAGGTAACAGGAATTTCTGGTTGCTGCTTACAAACCGAGCTGGTGGGTCCATACTATATGCTGCCGGTGTTAAAGGGCTTATATTGAGCTATTTTCTTTGTTATACTGTTGTTTCCTCATTAAAACATACCTGGAGTTGTGTTTCGTTTCATTTAGACATGTTTAAAACAGAACTTCTGGATATTTAGACTGTATGTTCTTCTCTGAAACGGAAAACACCCTGTTCCACACTCTGTTGTGATGTCATGTGGTAATATAGGAAGTGCTCCACTGTGTTTTTAAACTCCAGACACCTTCATCAGAATCATTTGGATGATCTCAGCTGTGCAAAGTTAAACGATAGCTGTTAACTTGAGAACTACATGGCAACACAAGGTGGAACAGGGCATTTTGACTTTTAGAGATGTAAACAGAATAATCCAGAATCAGATCAAACATGTGAGAATGAAACAAAACACAACTCCAGGTATGTTTTTGACGAGGTAACAACATTCTAACATGTCATATAGGACCTCTACATCCACAGACTTCTTGCTGATTGCTGTAGTCCTTCTAAAACATCAGATGATGAGGCTCCAGAATGAAAATAAAGCCTCTATGAAGCAATACCAGACTACATTTCTCATATGAAATTATACCTGAAAGTAAATTCATTTTAAGGGTAAAATGACCTCAGTTATTCTAAATATTAGAATTTATACTTAAACTATATTATAATTTATACTATACTATCTTTAATCCTAATGTACAGTACAGTATCAATAAATATAGTAGGTTATCTCACAAACCATTTATTATAATTGAAGGTCAAAATCAGGTGTTATATGTATAACAATAATTAAACTGGTTAGTTTATTAAATAGAAGTGAACAGCATGTTACTGAATCAATTTCTCAATCAACAGAGTGGTTTTAAAATCCTTAAAGGCCCTGTACCTGATTTTTGCTGTGCTAAAAACATGAAAACAGAATAAGTCCATTTTAAATAGTTTGCAGTGGTCCAGAGTAATTCCTCACTTACCTTATGCATTTCAAATGAGTTTATAAGAGGTTTTAACAGGTCTCAGAGACCAGAGCGGAGTTTTGCCGTGACGGTAGAGCTAACAACAACTAGCATGCTAAGCACACACTTCCTGATTCTTGGACAATAAAATGCTTTATAATTAGATGCAGACAGTATACAGCCAGGAGCAGACTTACCCAATAAGCACACAGGCCTAACACACTACAGGATCATTTGCCAAATTTAGGAACTGATTTCCTTCTCCCCGACTCCAGGGAGGCGTGACCCGATTTAGGATCTTTGAATATGGTTTTTAATCTGCTGTACTCCTCATGTGTGTGGTGTCAGTGCGACTGAGCTGCTCCGTCATATCATGACCACAAAACATCACCACTACTGCACCAGCCAATAAAACAGCATCAGGGGCAGGAATGATGGACACAGAGGTGCAAGATACAAACTGAGGACTTTGTCCATAGATAATGACACCCAGTCCACAAAACAGTACTATTAATACAGTTTGAAGCGTTCTTTCAAAAGTAAAAAGACAACAGTAGTTCCTCATGTGTGTCTGTTTACATTCATGCGGCGAGGATCAGCCTGAAGCTGCTGCAGACTAGTGATAGTGATTCTACTTCCTGTGTAGTTTATCACCAACATTCTGTGCATTAAAAGCATTTATCTGAACTACTGCACAACATTCCACAAATGATAATAACACAGTTTTGTTTTGCATCTAAAGTAGAAGTGCAAAGCTCTGATTAGTTTTACTGTAGACTGGAAACAGCTGATGTGAGGTGTGCTTACAACTTTTAGCTTGTGGTGCACAGTCTCTTCGCTGCCGCTCAGAGGATCATAAGATTTCAAATCTCATCTGAATGTCTTCATGTCTGTGGTCTGCACTTTTTGTCTTAAAAATCCTGTAGTGTGTGTTGGGCTAAAGCAGCTGCTTAAGGCCCCAAAGGTATCACGGTCTCCCAGGAGTGCCTTAAATGTTACTGCAGATGATGTTCCTTTAGCAAATCAGAAAACATTAAAAGGAATCAAAAAAAGAACAAATCTTAAGCAGGCTGATCCTCTTCTTGCGTCTTGTGGCTACTGGTGTTCTTAGCCCCTACAATTTCTTTTTAACACCTTAGTATTTCACTTGATGTTGGTAATTCAAGCAGTTATTGGATGTGATTGCAGCTGACCTTCAGAGCAGCTTACATTAACATACATTACTGACTGGAAAAAGAATGACTTTTATGCCCACTGACTAATGTAGATGCATCACATTACCTGCTACTCAAAAAAGTAGAGCTGTTAAACACTGCACTTTTGTTATTACAAAAGTACATATGCCACAGACCTAGATACTATGCTACTTGCTTCCAACTAACTTATTAGCACTAGCAGTGACTGTCGATCAGGAGCAGACCGTCCAGGTGCAGGGGAGGACACCGCCTCGTCCCTGAGGACCTCTCCAGCCCTGTGGTCCTCACCCCTCGCTCTCGCAGCTAACCTTGACATTTGCGGCTAATGGCTCAGAGAGGAGAGAGGAGTGGACATTTTGGGCGGCTGATACATGTACGTGCTACTGGAGTGATAGAGCTCATAAAGGGTATTCTCAAGTGTAATTGTACTGAGACGGAGAGAGGGAGATGGGGCTGCCAGCTGTATTTTATATCACACATAAAAGGACTTAAGATGTTCATTATTTTAAAATATTTCCAAATAGGCCTGCTAAACGAATCACAATTTAAATGGAGGCAATGAACAAATTGTAAAAGCTACAATTTTTTGAAATACCGTAATTTCCTCCACAAAATATCCTGTCTAAATTGCTCACCCTGTCGTTTAGATTCTGAATGTGATTTCTTTGTTTGTCAGTTCATATTACAGTGTTTTTGTCAGTTATTCTGGACGCCTTCAAAATGTGAAGTGGAACAGAATCTTATTATTAAAACATCAATGTTTGTCAGAAAAACTGCAATGGGATATTTTTCCCAAGTCGTTCAGACCCGTTTCAAAAGACTCCAGCTTCCAAAGAACAGAGACATTTGCTACTACAATCTAAATGTATCTATTTAAATTCAACAAATGAATATAAAAGACCCAAAATATAGAAAATGTACCTTATTTGACCTATAACAATAAAACAATTTCCTAATGAAACCAGTTGTTAAATTATTGTTGCTAATAGTCTATAGTAGGGGCGTCAAACACATTTTCACCAATGGCCATATCAGCAAAATGGCTGCTGTCAAAGCGCCAGATGTAAAATAAATGTAACTACTTTTTAAACTTGTTAATTAACTGTTTCTGTATTTATTACTTATTCAAGTTATAAATATTGCTCACGCATTTGCATAGATGTAAAAATATGGCTGTGTAATGGTGGATCTCCTGATAAAATGACATTTTAAGACCATCATACCTTTTGATTTACCTTGTCGAGGGCCAAATTTGGCCCATGGGCCTTGAGTTTGACACATGTGGTCTATAGTATAATGAGTCTTTTCATTATGCTCTGTCTACACATGCTTAAATCCTCTTTTCTTTTGTCACGGCTGAACACAAAGGAGAACATTAAACAGAACTAGCGTCTGTAGAAATAGCTCAACATGTTTGCAAGAAGCAGATGAGTTGCAACTACAAATTATATTAGGTATTTGGCTTGTTTGCAATATGCTCTACTAAAATAATTATCACAGTTCTGTTATTTTCATGGTTATCCCCGGTCCAGATCCATTTCACAGCCAGTCCTTCTTTTGCTACCCCCCTGTTTTTCCTGCTGCTGCCACTCATTCCTTAATAATACCAGGGTAGTCTATGTTCCCTTTACTCCGGAAGTTGCTGTGGGCACAGCTATCACTATTCATTTGTATTATTTTGCATGGGGCTGCCAATCTTGGTGGCAAATAAGTTCTATAAGGACTACAAACCCGTTTAGAAGCCTCCCGGAGAATCGGTGCAGTGTTGACTCGTTGGTGCACATAAACACTGAACATTTGACACAAATCAGCCTACTTTGTATCATATTTTAGCAGCAAAACTTTTCCCAAGTCCTTAGATAAAATGATTGGATTCCCACTTAACCAGATACGCTACCACAAAGATAGCTCGGCAGTAGCATTTACAGCAAAAGTAAGGTCAATGTACTCACTCTGTTCGTTCGGCCCTTGCTAGATAGTTGACCGGTCAAGAGAGACACTCAAACTCTCCATCTGTACAAATCCTGTTGTGCATTCTGTAATCTAATTCTGAATCATTCCCAGTCTGAGCCCATTTGCTATTAGAGATCTTCCCAGTTTGGAGGACATTTAAGTTGCTAGGGACTTAAATATCCTCCAGAGTTAGAGTGACTTGTTTGCAGGACACTTTCTGATGACCTAACTGAGACTTAGGTGCAACTGTATCCTTTTTGTTCCATTTGAGTCCAGTTTCCCTGTGTGATAATCGTATATAAGCGGTAACATCTTCACCCCACTTCCACCTTTTGTTGAAGTCTCTGTTGCTCAACATGTACTCTGAGCAAAAGAATAATAATCAATACATTTAAAATACAGAACAAACAGCATCCATAACTTTCCCGCTGTATTGACTTGCACAGAAACCAACTTTGTAGTTTACTGACCATTTTAGCAAGAACTTTTTGATTTTTTTCCATATATTTTAACAAAATTTGCCTTGTCCCAGTACAGACAGGCTATATTGTGTTGAGATCATCTATTTATAAAGCGTTTTAGTCTCTGATAATCAGGAAGTTCATGGTTGGCATGCTAGTTGTTGGCAGCAAACTCCCGTCTGGCCTCTAAAATTTGTGAAAAGTGCTTATAAACTCATCACAAAGAATAATTAGGATCACAAAGAATAATTATTGATTTAGCGATGTCATTATCCACTAAAAGTAGAAGGACATCGGCTACAAACTAGCAGCAACTTAATTATGGCGCTGTGGCAAGCATCAAATGCAAAGACATCCAACACATTCTCCAAGCCCTGGTGTGAACGCCCCCTTTAGGCTTAGAGCTGGTATGACTAATGTTGTTATTATAGATGTAATTTATGTCTTTACATTTTGCATGTGAAGCACTTTGTGACCTATGCCAGTGAAAAGCACAATACAAATAAACTTTACTTACTTTCTTAATATGTTTAAGTTTAATTTTTGGTGAGTCCTTGCTCCCTAGGCATTCCACACTAAGTCACGCCACCTTCAGAGTGCTATCGCGACACATTTCTGCATTTTGCTAATGAAACTACTGCAAATCACATCAGAATTGTCAAGTTGTAATTTATTGTTTTGGATCATACTTTTGTATATTTGTGGAAATTGTCATGTAGGAGCATGAGGCTCACTGGGCTGAGCATTGGACAGAACTGTATCTAAAATACTCAAACATGCATGGATAACATATAGAACCTCTTCAGGTATATTTTTGTTGAGATAATGTTATAACATGATTGTTAATTCTTCAGAAATCGGTGCTGTTTTTACTCCTAAGCCACCATGTTTGTTTTTTATTGGTACAGAGCAGTGTCTTTCTAATGGTGTTGTGGGTAAAAGTTTAATTAAACTTTTTTTGCTATTTCTCAAACCATTTGGCGCATTCACATACAGGAGTTTTCTAGACCAGGTTTATGATGCATGAAAAGCTTTAACCTTGAATGCAGAGTCAAAGTTTGGCTTTTACAATACTAATGAAAAATACAAGTTTGTTTTACCAATCTTAATTAGCCTACTTAGCCATATCATTTTACTTAATTTTTGCTGACCAAGTAACCAAAATAGTCCTTGACAAAATGTTTGATCCAATTTTTCTTAAATCACATTGAATTTGCATAAAATTATGTCTTATCACAGCTGGCATCTGTAATGTGCTCGTCTCCCAGTTGTACGATTTTGGGCATATTAAAGACTTTCTATTCCTCTGAGTGTCTCTTTCTCATTTTCCGTCTCTCGCGGGCTTACCACGTCCTGCCGACAGCCGGCGATAACTGCGGAGCCTTCGTGTCCCTCCCTGTCTGTGGAGCCTTACCTTTTTGATTTCTCCCTGTAGCTCTGGGCCCTGCATTGATACCATCTGGCAGTGGCTGGGGAAAGAGGCAGGAGGGGTAGTGCTGTCTGATTAATCATGCTAATCAGTGGTGAGGGGTTAGAAGTCCATTAACCTGATCCAAGAAGCATCACTCACAAGAGCAAAGAAACCATAGCCAGAAATCCAGAAATCAAGTAATGGAGAAAAGCTTCCTTAAAGGTGAGGTCTGAGGTGTTATGCAAACTTTACTTTTTTCCCCCCATTTCCAGTATTTGAGTTGCTTATACAATATATCTTGCTCAAGTACTTTACACATAGATTGTATGATGAGCTCTTGAGGCCAAAAAAAGTGCTGTCTGCATCTAATTAGAAAGCATTTATTGTCTGATAATCTTGCCATCAGATCACTATTGCAAACCCCATACTGGTCTCTGAAAGCTGAAAAATGCTCATAAACCATCACAGTGAATAATCAGGATCCTCGGAAGGCTTAAGGTAAGTGAGGAATAACTTTGGACCACTGCAAAATGACAAGTGCTTGAATTGCCTTTTGCCCGTGTGTATTTTGCATAAGTAGCTGTGCGAAGTTTATTCACTGCTCACTGTTACCAGCAGAGGGCGCAGACACTAATCCATTCTCTCTAAGGGATAATATTTACCAGCATGTACTTTAAGTTAGAAACTGTGAAACCCAAAGTGTCTGAAGATATGTATATATTGAGTATAATAATTTCTTTAGAAGGTTTCAAGCGGCTATAAAACAGCACTGTAAGGGAGGTGAGGATGAGGTATAATCCCATCCTTGGCGAATGTTGAGCTAAAATAGAAGCAGAGGTGGTCGGAGTTTCTATTCAGAGAATTGAGATTACAGAGTACGCCCACACTCCACTCGAACAGCTTTAAAGTTTCTCCATTCTGCAGCCGCCGGCATTCAGTGAAACAGCATCAACTTCCACTGCATATCCAAAATAACTTAAATGAACTTTAAAAAGATTTGCATTGACTTGCATAGCAAAAGTTGTGCAAATGTTGGACTAAGAATTCTCAAGGTATATAATAGGTAGTGGAAAAGGTGGTGAGATATGTTTTTCTAATGGTGTAATGCAGTGACGTGAGGTGAGGTTCATGGCTGGTGAGGCACACAATCAGATTTACAAACATATAAAACAGGTGTTGGCAAGTAAATCTGACCCCAGACCAATTTTTTTCCCAGTGACTTGGGGCCAGAATAAAAAAAGAATTTCAAAATAAAAGTTCCAAAGTCCGTATGAAATAGCTCTAATAGTATATAGTAATAGTAAATAAAACTATATATATTGTTTTTTATCCTTATTCTGTTTCCCCAATTTTCAGTGGATATAAGTCATTCAATTTCTTACCACTTTGTATGTCTCTGTTTGAAAAGAGCGAATCTTTCGTCCCGTCGTCTGGAGCAAACCATTTAGCTCCTTTAATTATAACCTCCTGCTTCGACCGAAAGTCCTGTTTAGAAAACTGTTTGAGCTTTAATGTGTAATCTTCCTTCATTTAAAAAGTACGGCCAGACATGAAGAAAAAAGTGAATTGCTAAAGTTGACTTGCTAACTCGAAACTGTAGTTTGTGGCCCCTATTCTACGGGAGTTGCAAGAAATCCTGGGCTCATGAGTGCCCCCTAACATAAGGCAGGGTAACTTCGTGCCTCACCTGGCGCCTTTTCACAGGTGCTTAAAGCAGCAGCTGCTCACTGCTGAGGGCACAGCAAAGTCAGTCTGCGGTGAGGCACAAACGGCCGGTGCCTCACCGCGCGTGAGGAACTCATCTATCTTGCATGTATTCCAATACAAGTGTTTTAAATTATTGCAAAAAACATACTGCAAAAAATATATTTAATATCTCTCCATGGATTAGACCTGTAACTCGGCCTGGTGATGTCAATGTCCTTGTCGCCATGAAGACAGAGATGGAAGATTATTTATTTAATCAAATTTAGAATTTTAAATTCTTTGAGAACTACTGAGATATTCATGTTTAGTAAGCAGAGCGCTGGTTTGAACCAAAAATGCACCAGAACTGAACCTAAACAACAAGACTAACCAAAGACTAAATAGGTGGACTGACCTTTACCAGGCCTAAATCAGTGCTAAAGCAAGAATAAGACGGACTCTACCAGCTTTCTGTGGCAGTGGCGCCCAAAATGCCGCAAGAGCATTTTGTAGCGGAACAGAGAGCAAAGTGTCCTGCACAAGAAATCACCAGGCTTGTTTCACTTTTGTGCGTAGTTCAGCAGATCAGAGTGCGCAGACAGCACGTCAAAGCACCACGCCACAGCACCACGCCACAGCACCACGCCACAGCACCACGCCACAGCACCACGCCACAGCACCACGCCAAAGCACCGCACAGCTGCACGTCCTGGGTTACAGCTAAAGCTGCTCATCAACCCAAAATATGCTTCAAGCATATTTTTCCTGCTCGAGGCCCGCGCAGTTAATAGGATTTCAGTCAAAATACATAGAAAATATGTTTTTGTTGATGCTTGAACACTAGATTAGATTAAACATCAGGAAAAACTGATTCTAGACTTTTTTTTTTTTAATCTTTCATAAAGTCTCTCATTTGACCTAACCAGTCCACAGAGACAGTGAAGTGACAAACGTTCAGCTAATTTTTGTGTGAGTAGACCTGTTCTATTGACTATAATCTGCTCTAGAGATCACCACAGAGAAACACAGAGAAGCATCTGAGTGTCATCACTCTGCTCTCTCCCCGAGGCAGCTCGGCCGCCAGAGGCGTGCGGCTCTTGTTTGCTTGCAGTGTGTTTGAGGCGTGATAGTGAGCAGAAAGGTGCAGCAGACAAAAGACAACCACAGGAATAGAGACTTTTGATTTGAAAATAGTTTCAGCTTCAAAAGCCTAAATAACATTCCAGTCCTATTTTTCAATGTAGATATTAGAAAACTAATCAAATAATCTAATACTGAGCATTCTGATATTATTTGGATTTCACTTTTAAATAACTTAGTCCAAGATACATTGTAAAAGTTTATCCAAGTGTATTTAGGCCTAAATGGTAAAATAACGAGCCATTTAGGAGCCAAAAAAGCTGATTATATTGTTTTTTGACCAACATGCCTCTTAATCCCTGCCGAGCTCTTTTAAAAATGTATATTTACAATGTCATCAACTGCAATTCAGAATAAAAACTATTCAAACATTTTTTTTCAAGGTAAAAAATTTAAGGACATTTAATTTAAAAATCTGATGAAACAAATGATCTGAGAGAAATTAGAAAACTTACATAGAGCAAAGAATGTAATAATAGAAAAGAATATAGTAAAGTAGTGAATAATAATAGTAAAGTGATTTCAAGTGACTGGGAAAGACTAATGCATTATTACCAAATATGAAAATGCTTGAGGAGGCCTATATTACTTCACCATTAACTGTGAAGTATACCAATTAGTCACCCTGCTTTTCCTGTAATGTTTACTACTTATATGCGTGATTTGTAGTCTCACCAATGGTACAACTAGTTTCTCATGCGGTGTGGTCCTTTCTATGGTGGCACGGCTATTTGTTCATGGATTGAGCCCTGGTTTGAAGTGATTAGATGTTGTATAGAAATCAAGTGGGAACATTCCTTATGTCACAAGTCAAGAGATTGTGCCTAAAGAGCTGTGCGAAATCAAAATGTACAATTACCGTTAGAGCGTTGACTGACGGTAAATCCAGGCAAGAGGCAGATGAAGTGATTACATGCACTCTAAAAAACTCAAATGTGGATACCTACTTGTCACTTGCCTTAACACATGCTATAGGTTTAAATTTCGCACTATAATCACATGCTAATATGGAGTATTTGAAAGGTAAGAACCTCCAGATTTCAGACAGTTCAAGCTGAGGTACCTGATTTTTATATATTAAGTTTGTATTTAAATCTGTCTAACTAGTCCATATCTCTCACAAACCTCTTGGTACATCACTAGTATTCACATGCAAGAAATATTTGGCCACTAGCACAACTTTAGAACCTCTATGTCAGACAGAAAAGTAGAGCAGTGTGGACCACCTCTGCACATCCAATCAGCTTTCATCCCAGTGCATCATACACTGACAGATGGCTCATGGTTGAACTTGATGAAGACAGCATCTACCCGCCTGATTTTTGTCACAGAGTTCTACTTTTGCAAAACACTTTCTGGAGCAAGGACAGAAGCTGCACTAGTGAATCTCAAGCCACAGAAGAAAGTTTGTATTTAAAATCAATCTAACTAGGTCCAAGCTTTCACAAACCCTTTGGCACATCGGAGCAGTCACACGCATGAATATTTGGGAAAGTGCAAAACTTTAGAACAGCCGTTTCAGACAGTGAGGCAGGAGAAGATCGCTAATCGCCTCAGCTGGGGTTTGCAATCAATGTAAAAGTAAATTTGTTTCCTTTTTACTTTTTTGTGTTACTTTTAAGTGTTTGTAGGTTTGAAATAAACCAGGATTTCATGCTGTCTGAAAATCCTTTGAAGCTTTTCAGACACACCAGCTGTGTCAGGAATAGTTACACCGTTTCTCATAGGTTCTGATTCTCTGTTGTTCCGTTTTTTAGCTCTCTTAGATCTATTGAAGGCCTATTGGATATCCACAAGCAGAGAGGGCTTTCTGCAAGTGTTCTTCTTTTGCTTTTCCCTCTGTGCTCGTAGGAAGTCCTGTGTTGTAAAGTTTGAATAACACAGAGTTTGTGCAGCAGTGGATGGTGTGAATCGAAAAGCAGGTATTGGTCGGTGTGTGTGGGTTTTCTGAAGACTTCCTGGAGTCGCTGGTCTGCTCCTATAGTTACTGCACAATCTAAGAAGGCCAATTTGTTCTCCTTGGCCTCCTCCTTCCTGCGTGAACTTGATGTTAGGGTCCGTGGCATTAATATATGTAAAAAAGAGTTCCATATCTACCAATGCGTGGGTGGAGTGCCTGAAAAAGAGTTCAATGCTTTCTGCTCAAATCGTTCATATACAAGATGCCTGTAAAAGTTTCCTTTAAACCGAAAATATGTGGTATTTAAACACATTTCCAGCAGTTGGCAGATTTGGTCAGGTGACAGTTTGGTCTCTCTTTTAGCTTACTATCCTGTGGCAGTCTCTGTCCTTGCTGCCTCGACCACTACTGATGTGAAAAGAGAGGTCACATCAAAGGAAATCATTGTCTCACTCGAGTCAAATTAGAAATTTTGCTAACAAATTCTGCAGAGTTCTCAGTATGGTGCACCGTATTACCAAGCAGGAGGGCCAGGATGCCACATTATATTGGATACTCCCTGTTTGTGGATTTTCAGAAGGTCACAGATGCAAGGAATGGAGTCACCAGGATAGAGTCTGTCTGTACAGCTGTAGATCAATGACTTCTTCCTTCTCCAGCTTCTATAAACACTCTAACACTATGATATTCTTCTTGTACTCCTTGCTAGGGTCTTGTTTCAGTAATTCATAGGTTGTGGTGTCACTGAGCAGGCTGTTCATCTTAGCCTCGTAATCAGCTGAGTTCAGGATCATGGTGCATCTTGGTACTGTTAAAATGTTGATGCTGTTGTCCTTCTCTAGCAGCTATAGCCATCCTTTGCTCTGATGTTACGTTGGATGGAGGAAGCTTGGCGTTGCTCAGTGCAGCTGTTACTTTCAGTCTAAGGTCTCCAGCTTCTTTCTCTGTGAGCTTACCGTTTCTACTGGCAGTTTTTGCTGCTATAATGTAGACCATTGTGCGAATCTGGTAAGATGTTACAAAGACGTTCAGTTCAGTTGGAAAGTACCTCTTTCTCTGTCTAGGTGAGTTCACAGTCAGAACAGTTTTTCACCCAGCATTCCTTGTTCAAAGGTTGGCTGGGTTCATCCTCATTCCTCCTGTCCCTCGAAACACTTTTGTCCAGTTGACAGAATTGACGTTTTCTTTTGCTGTGGCTCATACCTGGCCAACTGAGGGATTACAGACTTCTTCAAGTTTAGTATTCAGCATCTTAAAATCACCATTGGTTTAGATTGTTTGATATGTGAGGACACAAGTCTGAGCACTATAATTGGTGTGGAATAGATAATTAATAATATAATATTAATAAGATCGATGAGACCAATGGCCAACCAATAACACGGTGCTAGTATCACATCTCATTTTAAGTTTTAATACTGCTACTACTACTACTACTTCTTGACTCATATAAACTGTTGTGTGTTTATAATGTACTTTCACAAGGACATGCTGTATTTGAAAGAGTCTGATGAAAACAAAGATTGTCAATTGTTCCATAGATGCTTTCATTGAGCGCACACCACTCAAGCACCTCTCATTCCTCAGTATTTTATCTGAATTGATTCCACTTTATCTCTTCCCCTCTATTTCCAACTTTTCACTGTTCTCCTGATAAGAGACAAAACACCCTTTCATGCACACATGTTCTTGCATCGACTCATTTGTAAACCATTTGAACAGTATAATCAATGCAAGTAAATATATTCAGTTGCCTAGGGAAGGACAGGAAAATGTCCTTCTCTTGGTGAACAATGTATTTGAAATGGAAAATCGTGCTAGTTAGCAATGCTAGATGGAAAAATTAATTGGGGGAAAAAAAGTAATCTCCACACTGAAAGATCCCACCCTGCAGTCTGGGAATCAAACCAGATACTTTCCTACTATGAGGCAGAAACTAGCCACTAGCTATACCGCTGTGAAACTCATTGCCAAAACAAAGTATATGTGAAACAACCAAACCCCGTAGAACTTGGGATTGTGTCGATAGTGCCACTGAAAAAAACAATCTCACGTTCAATATGCAATCCCTAGCAACTGATTTGTTTTTTTTAATGTAATTTTTTTTTTGAGGACTATAGATGACTAACAGCTAACTATAGATGCAGGACTTTGAGGACTAATGCAGGACTTTATGGACCACCTCCTTATATTACGGGGAAGACCAAGGACCCCCCCACCAGTGAAAATCCAAGGAAGGGACATTTAGAGCAGTGGTCCCCAACCACTGGGCCGGGGACCGGTACCTGTCCATGACGCATTTGCTACCGGGCCGCCGACCAAAAAAAGTAAATTTATCAGCAACCACATTTTCTCCGAAGTGACTTTTGCCCGCTCCTCATGACACGCTTAGAAGCTCGTCCATAGATATATAATGAAAATCCTGATAGGAAATCGCAACATAAATCCATTTGACATAATGGCGAGTTTATTATATCTGTGCTAGATGTGTGTCCGCCGCACAACAGTCAGAGCGTCAGGGCAAAGGGAAGAGGAGAGAGGAGAGGGGGAGACCTTGTGAGTCTTAGCGGGCACAAATGTGCAGAATCTAAAGGAAGAACAGCTCTATGTGAAATATTAAGGTTTCTTGACATTGACTCCATATTCTGAAATGTTTGAAATGTTCATGAAAATAACACTTTATAAATGTATTTGTGGCGGATCTGAATCTTTTGAAAGCTCCTCTGTGCTTTAGTTCAGTGTGGAGCATGAGCGTGAGTGAGAGGTGATGTGCTCGTGCATGTGGCGCATGTGGTGCGTGTGGTTGAGCGAAGAAGCGACGTGTGTCTGGAGTGGTACCTGAAAAAAGACGGTGGAACTGATCTGTAATTACGGTGCAGTAGAGACAATAAAGCAGCCAACTCTTGAGCTCGCACCACACTCCAAACAACTTTGAGGTAAAGAACGGGGAGTTAAACCCGGAGGAGGAGCGACCCTTCAGCCCTGGAGAAGACGGCTCTCCCCTGTGTTTCCCAACCACGCTCAGGGGACCGAAACAGGAAAGGTTTAATGTAAACGTTACGATAGCGATTACGAGAGCGTGACCCCCGCAGTAAAATTGTCAAACGTTGACCGGTCCGCGGTGAAAAAAAGGTTGGGGACCACTGATTTAGAGAGTGGACTCAATCAATGTTAATCTGAACAACAAACTGGTCTGTGTTACACAGGAATGACCAGAGCAGATCTACCTCCTGAGGAACTTTTATGGCGTAGAGGGAGGAAAAGAAGCGGGAGCCCTATAACTTTGCTCTACTTGCTGTGTGGGGTTGGATTTGTCTATTCAAATAGTCATTTATATTATTGTTGATTGCATGCTTCCTATTCCCCTGCCGACCTTACTAGCTAGCACTCGCACTGTAATTTCCCCATTGTGGGACAAATAAAGGTTTATCTTATCTCTTATCATTCATATATCAAAACCCAACACATACTGAAATGGCACAGAGACAGACAATGGAAAACCATTAAGAGTTTAACAAGGAAAACCATTAAGAGTTTAACTAAAATATATTAACTGGTGTTTTGGTTAGATAAACAACTAAACAACACTGTTACCTCCCTATTAGCTCTCAGAACTAACGTGGCTACTAGCTTTTAGCTACTATAGGCATATGAAGAGGAGAAGAAACACATTACAAGTAAAAGAACGTACCCACTCGTGCATCTTTCTGGGCCCATGCTGTGCAAGTTTCCATCAGTGTGTTGGTGATTAGGGCCATTTCTGAGTGTTTGATACATGTGTGTAGTTCCCACTCTGTACTATGCTCCATGCAGTCTTACGTGTTATGTGTGCTACTCAAAAGTGTTGACCTGTGGAAGAGGTTCTGCCCTACTACTGGCTGAGAATAAAATAGACTTAAATAAGCTTTATTATGTGGGCTTGTGTATGCATTTGTTAAGTAATTCATCATGCAGTACAAACATTCCGAGTGAGACTGGGTCGGCAAACAACAGCTCCTGTGCTAGCATGCCTTGTTAATTGATGAAAAAAAAACAAAAAGTGAACCAAATTAAAAACAGCATCTAGGCCAACATGTCTGATAGACTGGGCTAAAACAACAATATGTGTTGGATTTTCAAAACTCAAAACTGGGACACCATAATTTAACCAAAAAATATTTTCAACAGAAACTAATTATGTATGTTTTTATTTGCAAATAAGGCTATATAGCTTACATTTGTTAGTTATTTTTTTAGTAAAAGTAATTATTGCAATACTGTCACATACTGCCCAAAATGTAAAGTATCTATCAAATCAGTAACAAAGTAGTAAGATTTTAACACAAGTTTTGAATAATAAAAAATACCAATAACAATATTCATAAACAAAACATTGTAGTTTTATTACTTTAGTATTTTAAGCTGTACCTTTTTAAAGAAAGTGGTTTTCAGTTTCCTTTTCATTGAATTGTGAACAACTATCATGAAAGTTCACCCGTGTAATGAGTAGTGCCTTCAGATTGTTCAGTCCCGTGCGATTTCTCTTGTCAGTCCAAGTATTGTTCATAATAGAAAAAATACACTCGACAGTATTTGTACCAGGGAGACACATGGCAAACTGGCACAAATGTAAATGTTTTGTATGGAACATGGCCCAACGCTCATCGGCAGGCTTTGTAGCTGTGCTTCTTTCCTCATCTTATCAGATGAGTGGGTTTTGACAGCAGTAACTTCATCAAACAGCTGTTTCATTGATGTCTATCTGTGGTAGTTTACAGGAGACGTGCCTCAGGGAAGACCTCATCCCATTCTGGGATGTGTTCTAGCAGTGTCCAAGAGAGGTACTTCTCACAGAATGGAGATCCCTACTCCTGCATTCATGAAAGTTGCGGGCACCTTGTTTGTACACCTCCACTTGATGGCGCTCTCGGAAGTTCATCAGAAGATTCTTCACCTGAATAAAATAATATTTCACATCAAAAAACTAATATAATGTAATAACTTAGTGTGGGTATTAAACATCTAAGAAATGTTCAGCAATTTGCTAAATCTGGTGTTCATTATAAACTTAAATTTTGTTCCCATGAAAAGGGAAGTCTATCCAAAAGCTTCTCCTGCAGACTGGAGAGTGGATTCACACACTTGGTTATCCAGAAATTGGAGGATAGTTGTAGAGCCTTTTTCCTGACACCTGAAATTGGACTGAAGAACAAAATACAGCTTTAGGACCCGCTAAACTGTAGGTCACAATGAAATATGAAAATATCCACATAGCTTAATGACAACGTTTTCGATGTCACAAGGTAATGTGTCAGCTGCGGACTACACCGCATTATCGTGCACAACCAACTTCAACTATAACTGATGGCGGCTTGATCCAGTTTGTAGAACACGTTTTGCCCTCGTCTTGCCTTTCGACCAGATTTTGTGTTTGTGTTGTCAGCACAAAATCCAACTAGCTTGTCCATCAGGCCAAATGCTGTAAGGCTTTACTGCACTTCATTAAACAGGAGGGTTGACGTCTCACCTGGTAGAGATGTAAAGTCCAGTATTTTAACATTCACACCCTCAGTTTTGTTAAAGTAGAGGATCACAATAGGGATAAGCTTCTCTGCCTAATGGTGTCACGTATCTGCTGCAAAGAGACCAGTGTTGCAGTTGTCGTGTCCTTCTTCAGCAACTTTATACCGTACAGGGCTTTCACACTTCCCACTCCCCTCGGCTTTGGCGCAGGTGCAAATAAAGCGCTGGTCGTAAAAGATCTGCAGACCATTGTGGTTGTGTTGCACAAGATGATAGGCAAATGTGGCCTCCTAAGCAGCACATTTCAATTCTCTATTGCTAGCAACCGCAGCTTGAAAAAGACTGAATTGACTGAACTACTTCCCACCTGTTCCCATGTCTTGTGCTTGCTAGTTTTGGCATGGGCTTGTATGCCATGATTTCCTCTGTGAGCAACAGAAAACTCACACTTCCAAAGTGTACAGATTGCAGTAGTTTCATTACAAGGTACTTTTATGAGAAAAAAGTATTGCTCCAAGAGTTCTTTTGTTAATCTTGATTTTCTTTTCAGCATGTTGAATGGAAGAGCATGTAAGTATGTTACTGCTTGTTCATGGCCGTGTGACATTAGAAACAATCAGCATGAAGTAACAAACAAGTTGAAGACTTGAAGAAGTTGTGTCTTTTATAACAATCACTACTATGGCAACTGTTGTAACTTAGATGCACACCGCCCAAAGAGATCACCTTTTAAGCAAAGTGCACTGCTTTGGCTTTCAGGCTTGCAAAATATAGAAGTCTTTACTGTCAGCACTGAGCAGGCAGTTGCATTTCCTAAAATCAGGACAGACGGGACGGAGCTTGTGGAAAACTCAGACAAATTAATGGTTACGAGGATATCCAAAGGGATGCGAGATGTAACTCTCAAAATCGGGACTGTCCTTGGTAAATCAGGACGTCTGGTCACCCTATGCTTATGCCAATAAAAACATGTTTAGGCTAAATTTGTTTGGTACATGGGGTGATTTCTATTGGGTGGCCACCCAACAAAAAAAATATTATTGTTTATTGTGTACTGAGGTTGTTTCACATTCGTGACCAACCAAGCAAAAAAAAAAGAAATTCTGCTTTTGTAAATGCCGCTATTGACTCAGAGTCGTCCAGTAGTGAGGACGTGTTGTAAGTCAGATAATCAGAATTTTCATTTTGCCTAATGTTGAAGCAATGGACACTTTAAGATGCTAAATACTAAATTTAGTGCAGATTCAAAAGTAAGAATGATAAATGTATTTGCCAGTAATGACCCAGCAGTTTATCGTTTTGTTCCAACACACTTTATTTTTAACATTGTTTTGGCTAATGTACCTCTGAGCGTTTTGCAGCAGTACCAGTAAAATGGTGGATTTCCATGGTAACAGTCATTGTTTCATGTTCTATTTTAAAAGCTAATAAAATTGAGTAATTAAGGTTTGAAGTTAGACAAAACAGTTTTCTGGCATTTAGATTTAGTGAACAAATTAAAATTATTGGAACAGATATGTGGTATGGTGTGTGCATGTGTGAGCTCAAAATCTTGTTCTAAACTAAGCACTTGCTTGTGAAGTCGTCGCTGGCATGGCCTGCATCCAACCTGAATTTCCTGTCTTGTAGCCCTGTTATATCTTTCCTGACCGGTGGTGCACAACGTCAAGTAAACATGACATACCTCACACGGGAAGCACTTCACGGGAACACCACCACTGCGCAAACAAGAGAAGAAAAAGCTGTCAAAAAGGCAACGCGCTCAATATATCACTGCGTTTGTGATACAACCTCAGCAGGACACACGGAACTCACCGGAAATCTTATTTATCACCACATGGCAAAGGGTTGTGAGGAGAGGATGAATCGGGAAGGAGGGAAAAACTGAGACATGTTTGGGAAGGAAGCGTGGATCCGTGAGCGAGTGATTGATGGGGATGAGGAATCAGCGCTGTCACGGTGCAATTACAGCGGTCTGAGCGGATATGTTTGAAGGACGGAGTGCGCAGTGCAGAAAATAGGAGGATGGAGTGGTGAGAAATAGCTTGTTCTAGTCTCGACCTTGCCACGACGACCATATCATCTTTCAGCTTCGTTTTCAAACTGTCCCCTCCCTCCCGTGCACACTTTCTCAGAGCGGTGGGGAATTGCTCATTAAATGCCATCTAAACGTGGTTCTCTGTACATATTAGCGGATAGAGAAAGGTTAAGTGTGTTAGCTTAACCCCCAGACCACCGCCGTGTTTCTCAAAGGGCCCCAGCTGCCGTCTACAATGAAGCACATTTGCTATACATTAGGTACGAAGAGCAGAACAAGCCCTGTAGGCATGTAGTTGGGAAAAAATGGCTTCTGATTACGCAGTGTGAAGTAGGTGAGGCTATTTTTACCACGGAGAGCTGGTGTTCACAGTAAATCCAGTTCATGTTCTCCATAGACTGTGACAGGCCAATGAGCACCCCCGGGCTACAGTCATCCAGGAAGTTTTAGGAAATCAACTAGAAACAAATTTCTACTTTAGGACACCATATCATTAGTATTTTAAGTTTTTGTTTTTGCATATGTATATATAGAAGTATTTCCCAGTTTGCAATGTATGTTTGTTTGGATGTACTGAATTTTCATGCAGTCGCTGCTGGTTAAGCGTAACTTGTATGTATATATATATATGTATATGTATACTGTGGAACATTCCAGGCCAAGCAATAACTCCTTTATGAAGGCTAACATGTAATGTACCCTCCACCAGAAAGGTTACATAGTTCATCAATAAAGTAACAGTAGCTGCTAGCATCAAATATATTATCTTACCTCTTGAGACGGCAACAGCCTGAGCAGGATTACTTGAACATGTGAAAGCAAAGAGGACAACTGCAGGTAAACTGTTAAAGAGGTCATCAAGAGTACAAGTGATCCATCATCCAAGTTTTCTAGCTGTTTAGGCCACCACAAATGTAGGATAACTATTTTACCCAAAGAGATTCTACAAGGTTTTGTTTAGGTCCCTTGGCATTAATCAACAATCCATCCCCTCAAGAGTAATATGAGAGAGACACATCTTCATGGACTTTTAATATCAGGAGATTGTAACCTTGTGTAAACACCTGAAGGATATTACTCCCCTTCACTCCACTTGAAAATATCAGTTCCACAGCAGCGATCACAATCACATAATGACATTTCCCCATATCTTAGCGATCGCGACGTGTGCTGTGGATGGCTGCTTTCATTTAGTTCACAAGGACAGATAACGGTCGTCACATCATAAAACGCATGGCTCAATGACACGTAGAAAGAACTTTGGTCCAACTTTGCTGCCAGTTATCTTTATGAGAGAGACAAGCTCACATTGGGTTCTGTAAGGGCTCTGGGCTTCATTAAAAAACAAGATCACATGTGGAAATGTTATTTTCAAATGGAATAAAGTTTAGGGAAAAAATGGAATAATGTGACATAGGCAGTAATGGGAGGAACAGTTTGAAAATGTATTTTAGTCACAGAATACTAAACACCTGTATTCAAATATATTTTCTATAATATTCTGTTGTACAGTCCAATCAAAGTACTGTTGCCCATATTGTGGTTGACTAGCACCTTGCCTCCCTCTGGGTGGGTTTCTACTTCACGGATTTCGTATATACTAACCCCTGCGATAAACCAGACCACTGTCTTCTTGTCACTGTAAGAAATGAGTCACTGACAGCGGGTGACAGACAGGTAAGGAGTAACATCCACTCTTTTCACCAAAATGTTTTTGGCGCCACGGAAAAAAAATTGTATAAGCCGCACTGCACCATAAGCTGCAGCGGTTAAAAAGTGGAGAAAAGTAGCGGCTTGTAGTCCGGAAAAAATACGGTATTTATCTTTTATTAGACAATGTAAAATTTCTTATCAATACCATAAGCCTAAATGCACAATCAAGTATCACAACATATTCCTTTGGTTTTAGAAAAGCAACTGTATTTTTAATACCACCAAAAGAAATAAGTGCATATTCCTACTCACTTCCAAACACTGCACACAGGACAGACTCAGAACTGACATTTACGTTTTTCTTCCCCACTTGTTACTAGCTAATTAGAGTCACTTTGGTATTGATATTTTCAGTGACTTTTTGTCACAGTTTGTCGCTAAACACTACATGCATGAGAAAACATATTAGGTATTAAGATGGACTGACAACTCAAGATAAAATACCAACTGAAATAAAGTTTGCAAATTCATTGAGCCTCCAGTCCACACAAGTCTCCATTGTACCATCAAGGCATTTGTTTAGAGACAGTTCATCAATTCTAATTTGTGACATCCATTAGAGGACTTGTAGGTAAGTTTACTTTGTATCCTTCGAAAGAAAAATACTTCCACATAAGCTTCATCCTATAAAACCTCATGTAGAACATTTTCCCCCCATACAAATCAATTCAAAATCAACCATCACATTTTGAGTCGGTTTGCTAAAGCATTTGTCTCTTTTCAGAATGGTAAAGTCCTGGAAAAGATGGAAAACAAATCATTTTTCATCCCTAGCCAGGTTAGTGATCTGAAGATTTTAGGTTCAGTTCATTAAGACTAAGCATCAAACGTCTGCTTCACCTTCTGATCTTACGGCTGATTAAAGCTCACATGAAACTTTTTCTCAACTGTACCACTGCTTTGATAGTCGCCGTAGCTCCTGTTTACTGTGTTGCTGGGCAAAATCTCTCATTAAAAGAAATGTGGCTGTTTTTACAACATCATTAAATCTTGGTGTTAGCAAACCATCACGTGGGTTTGTAATGTCCTTCCCCAGCAGTTCCTAATGTGGTCAATAGTTTGTGAAATCTCTGGTGATTTCGTGAGCTGTGGCCGGAGGGAGCGCTGACCTGGCTAACTTAAGTGTCCACTCAGCACTTCTTGGATAACCCAATCTGCAGTGACCTCAGTGCGAGTTCAAATCAGGAAGTAACTTTGAGGAATTGCAAGTTTGTCCCCAAAATCTTTATAATTGACAGTTTTTTGTGTGTGTTTTTTTTGTAAAATGTTATACTCAACAGATACATGGAACATGGAACAGAATAAGAGTTGGTGTAGCATATTTTCACCATCAGGTTTAGAGCAATATTTAAAAGACAAGTACATTTGGAGTGCAGTGAGGTGGGGTTTGATGAATAATATATTGAAAAGATTAACATTGAGGCGTAGACATTGGTAAGACAGATTTGTATGCGAAAATATGTCTCCTGCGGCTTAGACACTGGTGGTGGTGAAGAAGAGGAGTTGGAGAGGCTGAAGAGACTGATGGTTCTGCTGCTATGGTCACGATGGGACAAAAGACAGGGTGACAGTAGCTCAGTTGGTAGAGTGTTTCTCCACTGATCTGAATGTTGGTGGATTAAATCCCGCTCTCAACATAAACATCATTGATAAAGCGGTCAGATCCACCGACCCACAAGTTGGCGGTGTGATCCCACAGATGACTGCTGTTATTGTGTCCTTGGGCAAGACACTTAACCCACCTTGTAATCTGCTTTGAGTGCCTTGAAGGTGGATAAGTGCTATATAAAAATGTGACCATTTACTTTTTACCAACGAAACTTACAAGTATAGAGCAGGGGTGTCAAACACATTTTCACCGAGGGCCACAACAGCAAAATGGCTGCCCTCAAAGGCCAGATGTAAAATAAATGTAACAAACTTTTTTCAACTTTTTAACTGTTTCTGTATGTATTACTTATTCAGGTTACAAATATTACATATTCATTTGCATAGATGTAAAAATATGGCTGTGTAACTGCATATCTCTTGATAAAATTACATGTTAAGACCATCATACCTTTTAATTTACCCTGTTGAGGGCCACATAAAATGATGTGGAGGGCCACATTTGGCCCGTGGGCCTTGAGTTTGACACATGTGGTATAGTGCTTTGTTTATCACTGAATATGCACAAGAGCATTCACACAAAATTGGAACAAACCCAAGACCTTATCTGAGAGACAGTAGTTGTAACCACTAAACCACCCCAATCTTGAGCCATACAATGCGAGTATTAGAAGTAGTATTCATAAAAAAAATGTTTGAAGCAATGTAAAATTTCTATCTTGACAAATCACTCAATTCTCTTTTGCAAAACTACCATGAAAATATACAAATTACTTCTACCGCCGCTACTTCATTAATGCAACAGCCACCAGTCTTAGCCAAAGCATAATCTTATCTTACTATCTCATAATGTCCAAACCGTCATCTTCACAACTGCGGCAAAAACCACAATGGACCATCATGCATCTTTATGAACAACATGATACGGCTACAGCATAACACTTCCTTCAGATCTACTTACCTTGGTTTTTCTGTTCATACACTAATCAGACCTGATCTCCATTGGTCAAATAGCCAACCACACGTACAGCGAGTATCAGGTGACTAATTATGAATTAATGAACATTGATCACTACTCGGCTTCATTTACTTTCAGAGGCATTATGAACTTTCACTGCATATGAACATCTGCCGGTGGAGGTGGAAATGGTATCAACATCGATTAAGCAATGACTGGATTATTCATGATGTTTGGAGGGAAAAATATCAATAGCTCATCAGCATTAAAGGCTCTGTAGGTTACCTGATTTTTACTGAACTTGTTCGTTTTCAACAGTTTGCAGCGAGCCAAACATACTTTCTTAAGGCATTCTGAGCATCCTATAGTGATAAGTATATAAGAGTATCTCACCACTTTCAGAGGGCAGAGTGTACTTTTGCCATCACATACTGTAATAATAACTAGCATGCCAACAGCGCTCCAACCTAACTTCCTGGTTTGCAGAGGATAAAAATGCTTGACAATAGATGCAGACAGCGCAGAGCTATAAAAATGTTCCTTTATTACATGTCTGAATATCCACACTATTCCCTTCTTCGGGCACTATTTAGGGGTCACACCGTTTTTAGTGGTGCTCAAATATCCACTTGCATTCAAAATTTCCTCAATGTAGACCACAATGCATTGCGACAATCAGAAAAACAACAGTGGCAGTGACAGGTCTTTAACTGGACACAACGTGATTGAATGAAGGTAAAAACAAGCACTGGTTTAACAGACTATTGTCTCATGATTATAAAACAAGCCAAACACAAATGAACTTGAAATAATCAGTTTCAAAAGGCATTAAAGCCACAAGAATGCACAACGTGTTCTTTAAAATTGAAGGAGGCCAGTTATTTGGTTTTCCCGGTGTGCATGTAATAGTGAATGCATAAATGGTTGAGAGGTTGGGGGGTTTGAGACGCAGGTATACATAGTCAAGAGGTAAGAGGTAGAAATTGGGAAAATATAGCTTTTTATGATGGAATCCACACATAAAATACAATTTAGTCAAACAATTTCAACCTCTGGGTCTGTGGTAGGCCCTATCGGCCCTTATCTATCTTATCCCTATCTGGGCTTGTCAAAATGTGGATTTGGAGAGCTGTTTGCAGAATGCACAATGAAATCAACATGCCTATGGTGTTAGCTCCCTGTCTCACCTCATCTGATACTCTCAGTGTGAGGCAGGGCTGCTTGCCTTCTTTGAATGCTCTAATTCCAGTCTTTGTTTGATTCTCTGTATTGTAGCTTTGATGTTTTAGTAAAGTGTTTTTCCCTTTTTCTGCACATGAACTGGTTTTGACCTGAGAACTGCCTGCTACTGTTTTGAGCTTCAGACATTAGCACTTTATGTTGACAACACTGGTAAAAAGAAAAGATGAGAAATATGCACTTGCACAACATGGCTGTGAGTCACAGAGGGACAGAGTCAAGCTAGCGATGCTCCCCGCACTTGATAGGATTGCAAAATGTTCCAGTAAACACAAGCGCAGATTGCATTTGCCTTGACCGTGTGTTGGAGTTATTACACAACATTTGGAATGCTTTTCTTAGCTTTATAAAGGCATGAAATGTACGTGTGATGTGAAGTCCTTTATATTTCAGTGTGTAATTTAAATGTGTGTGATTAGTTTGTCATGTCTTTACAAACTAATGTAAAGACATTACAACTAGAAAGTCCTGGGTTTGATTCCTCGACTGTGTGGGCCATTTTGTGTAGACGTTCCAGCATCAGGATGGGTCACTTCAATTAAAACAAGCACAATAGGCCCACTCTCAGGGGCTCTGGCCCAAGGCCTAAGGTATATTTTTCAGTAAATATACAAAAGCATGATATAAAAACAACACACTACAACATCACAAACCTGATGTGATTTGCAGTAGTTTTATTGGCAAAATGCACATCAATTGTAATGTGATCGCGCTCTGAAGGAGAAATGACTTAGCACAGAGACCAGAGGGAAAGGGGACACAGAGCGTCAAAAAACAAAGTGAAACTTATAAAACACATTCTTGGCAAATATAGCATGTTCAAAACAATAAAAGGTAACAAGGTGATCTAAATATGTTATGCATTACCCACTGATACCCCACAGAAGTGTAATCTTTAAATGTGTACTTTGTATACTTTATAAAGCAGTGCATATACTGTATGTGTATTCATGAGTTTCAGCTTCCTGTTTATAAGGGCCATTTTGAGCCCTTTTCAACATTCAAAAGAAATATATAGTTTTGAATTGTTATGCTATGCCATTATTGCTAATTTTCATCAATTTGAAACCCATGGATGCACAGTACATAACTGTGTATCAGTGTGTACTGTACATGCATTTCTCATCATAAGTATATTGTCAGCTTATCTTTTTGTATTGAAAAATGCACAACCAGACATACTAATAATGAGCAGTTCACTTCCAAGGATCACATCACAACAATGGTATATGATACAGATATATATTGATGATATGGATAGATTGGATCGGGGCTCTGTCTCAGGCGGTTAGACCCCCCCTTCCCCCGGGTAATTACAGGTGTGGTTCCCTGGAGAAGAGCAGGATGTGGTTGAGGCATGGTCCTGCTTCTGAATCTCAGTCAATCATATTAACTTTACTGCAATTTGGAAAGTTTACCAAGCTACTGTTTACTTTTCCATTTCTGAAACAAACTGTTGTATACAGCACACAAAGCCTCAAACCACCGGCAGCTATTCAGTGCAGAATATAGTTGCTCGTTTGACCCTGAATTCTCTCTGGGTACTCTCCAGGTACACTAGCTTCCCACTGTCTGAAGACTTCAACCTTCATAGTTTAGCTCACATATGTGTATATAGACACACACACGCACACACTACAGCCTTGAACAACCTGTTTCAGTTTATAAATTCAAAAATCATCTGAATGCTGGCACCTGAAGGGAAATACATCCTCCACAGCTGCTGCAGGGGACATAGCAAAGGTTATGAATGTCATTATACCTCACTGTGGATTCTTGTGTGAGCTCATTCAAAACTAGTCATCGCTTTGAGATAGGCGAGGCGCTCTGCTTGTTTCGAAACATATTCCTTTCAGCAATACGTGAGGCGATTTCGGACACTTGCGATGCTGTTGATGATCAGATAGACAGAAGCACATTGATGCGCAGTGAAGCTAGCAGCTAACTGAATGGACACACAGGATTAGACTACTCTATGAAAACTGAAGCGCTCATGACAGACGCTAGCGGCCTTTCATACTGGCGCTCACAATACGGCGGAGAAAATAACCCGTACTAGTCATTTCTGCTATCAAAGCGCTCTTTTCATTTCCTAAGCTCGCTATTGAATTTTGGCACTGGAGCTAGATGCGGTTGATGGGGATTCGCGGCATTGTTGTGTGTCATCCGCACGCTGGTCCTGTCTGGAGGCTTAGAAGGAGCGTCAAAGGGCTATTGCATATTAATGGGTGAAATTTACCGAGCCGAATAAACTATGCAAGAAGTGAAGAGACGTGGATAAAGTTTTGAAATTGGATATTTTGTTGTGAATAGAAAGAAATACAAGTTTGCAACTAAAACGGCACCAGTTAGCCGTATAGATTTAATGTTTGCAGGATTATGATTATTTCAAGTTTTTATGCTGCTTTAGGACACCTTAGACCAGGGGTGTCCAAACTATGGCCCGGGGGCCAAATGCGGCCCTCAGGCCTCCTACTGAACCGGCCAATTGATCATAAGCAGTACTTTTAGTAGCAAATTAAACTATTTCTACCACTATAACCTCAAACATCACTTTGCATTGAGATACAGACCTTAAATGAATGTGTTTCAAACCTTATTAATTCACAGCAGCTCTGTTAAAGCTGTGTATAAAGCACCGCACTGCATTGATCACCGGTCTGTGGCCCTCCGCTTTGAATATATTGTGGCCCCCGATAAAAAAACGTTTGGGCACTTATGCCTTAGACCAGGGGTCCCCAAACTCTTTTCACTGAGGGCCATATCTTGAAAAACATTTGACACAGACGGCCGGTGGTCAATACAGGGGATAATTCAGATGGTGCATTTAACATAGTTTTGACTTCATACTTTAAATAAGGCTTGAAATATTAATTAGGTCTGTATAGCAATGTGATGTTATTTAGGTTATATTGCTAGGATTACTCTAATTTGTCGTAAAAAGTACTGATTATGATCAATTGGGCCAGTTCTACTGAAGGCCTGAGGGCCAAGAAAAATTGGTCTGAGGGCCGCATTTGGCCCCTGGGCCATAGTTAGGACACCCCTGCCTTAGACCTTAGAAGATGTTGGACAAGGCTATTAAATTAGCAGACCATGCATCCCCCTTTTTATGTTAAAAGTTGCACAGCTTCAGTTCATATGAAATCAAAGAACAAGTTGTATAACTGCTGTGAAAAATAGAATATTAATGGAATAATAGATGCAAACGTGACATATGGTACCACCATCTCCTCTGTATGTTATGAATTCTGCTCGTTAACGTGGAATATCCCATAAAGAAGAGAACTTATGATTGGACAGCACATTTCCCAGGCATCAGAGGCCTAAAGATCTGGCCCTCAGTAAAGTTTCATTGAGTAGCCCTGGTGTACAGAGACTCCATCTGCTGAGGCACTGACAAGTGGAGAAGTCTAAAGATGAAAAACAATCGCTGCCAGAACTGAAGTTGGTTATCTATGTAATGAAGCAGTTGGGGAGTTAGAAAAAAAGATGACATTATGAAGCAATTTCAGTACTGAATCAATCACAAGAGTCTGGTGAAGACTTGGACTTGGCACAAATAAAACAAAATGTTGAAAAAGTAATTACCTCATTGGTTCACACTTAATATAATAACGTTTAAAAGTACATTGTGCAATTATTTTCTGGATTAGGGTCTGCCACCTACTTGTCTCCATAGAGATGCTTTGTTTAAAAACTTGTCCACAGAATAGTTAAGTGATTATGTCACTTTCAGTTCTGGCTGGCAACTTCACGGCTGCTCTAGCTTTGGTTTTGTTTGTTTTTAAATGTTGGACCTGGAAATGATGTCACATTTAACAACTTTATAGAGACACACCGACGGAACCACCAGATCGAGTTATGGGTTGCAAGATATTTTACATAGAAACACCAGAAATTCCATAAAGGCAAGATGTTAAAAGCTACACAACACCCAAGCAAAGTAATAACATTTACATGCCAGGCCTCCACCCAAAAATATATATAGTGCACGTTTAATGAGTGATTTTAAACTTGTTATGTGACATGAAGTCAGACGTAGATTTTTACCACCATTTTATGTTCAAAATAACTCCCTCTCTCATAAAAAAGAAATCACAGGCTGCACATTATCTGACTCCATCAAAGGGAAGGGCCTAAGTTGCCATAACAACCTTATTATTGTGCACAATGGTGTCTGTGAGTATAAAGCAGCGACCTAAACATCGCTGTGCAATCAATTCTGCCGCAGTATGAGCCCTCTTATCGGACAGCGACATGGACCCAAACACGATCTCATACTCCTCCAGGACGAACTAACCAGACGCTCGCTGCCACTTCTAATTTGATTGGGCAAACAGTGAATTAACGAGGCTATGCTAGGAGATGAACTCATTTCCAAATAGCCTTCACTGCAAGAAATGAGCTGTACTAGAATATTGAACTTGATTTGAGTAGTTTTGATTAGTTGGCAGCACAGTGGCTAGTAGTGTTGCCCCGATAGTAAAATTTAAAACAGGATTTCAAGGGAACAGACACGATACCAATTCTGAGACCACAATGATAATAAAAAAACAAAACACTGTTTATTTAGACCAGGGGTTGCCGACCCCTGGTCTAAATAAACAGTGTTTTCAGCCTTATACTATTAATACATTATTAATAAGTATTTAATTGAATCTTTTTTTTAAATTGTAGTTTAAATTGGAAAATGAATGTAATGTTGAAATATTAAAATAAAATTATATTTTCATATTCTTCGTCGCTCAAAATAAGCGTCACACTCACGGAACTATGTGAAACACAAACACGCCTCACACACACAGCTCACAGTCCTGCGGAAGGACACAGACGGTGTGCAGAGGTTCAGGAGCAGGAGGATCTGTAGCACTACATGTGCCGTGTGTCAATTCACCAAAGTGCCGTTCGAACGGCGCATTTAAGTCGAGCGGTACTTCGACCTGCACTTTGAACAGCACATCGAACGGTGCATTTGGTGAATTGGGACACAGCCACGGATTTCATAAACCAGTTGTCCCCAACTACCGGGATGGTGACCGGTTCCGGTCCGTTACGCATTTGCTACCGGGCTGCTCAAAAACAGTAAATTAATCTGCAACCGCATCTTCTTCTACATAACTTTCTGCCGTCCCTCATGACACATAAGTTTGTCCGTAGATATATTATCAAAATCCTGATAGGAAATGGTCACATAAATTAATTTGATATAACGGTGAGTTTATTATATCTGTGCTAGATCTGCTCTTGTCTCCACGACGACGTATCACATATCAGACACTTCGCCCAAAAGCCGAGCCACAAGCTCGTGAAAATGACACAAAAACAAAAGACCTCCAAGAAAAACAAAGCAAAATTTAACAGACAACACCATGAGTCCCACTTAAAATACGGGTTTGTTGCTACAGGTGAGTCTCACGCACCGAGTCCGCTCTGCGTAATATGAGGAGAAAAGCAAACGAGGCAATGAAACCTTCAAAACTGCTTTGGCACATGGAGACTAAGCACCTGGATTAAAAGATAAGACTTCAGAGTTTTTAGAAAGAAATTACGGAGCAGACTGGACATAAACACACTGCCGGTGTCATTATCTCCCGTAACTCCTCGATGGGACCACCTCATCACAGAAACAAGCGCAGGTCCCACTGATTCAGCGGTTTATGGTGAGTTGTATTTTTGATAAAAAGGTTGGGGACCCCTGTCATAAGCACACTATAGTTGTTTACGCAAAGCGTAAGACAAAAAAAAAAAAACAACAAACAATATATACAGTTTTATCTTCATTTTAGACATCAAAAAATATTTGCAGCTCCCACTGCTTTTTTCCCCGTGGAAACTGGGCACAAATGGCTCTTTGGGTGTTAAAGGTTGCCGACCCCTGATTTAGACAATAGAATGTTATTTTCAACATTAAATAATAGTACTTTCTTTTACCACAGTCTTGTACAGGGTGGCACAAAAGTCACTGACAGTTGAAGAAAAACCATAACTCCTTTTTCTTTTATTTTTTCAGAGCATTTAGAATGACCCTTCTGACATTAATATGAGCAAATTTAGCACCGAGGAACGAACCCTCATTGTACAGTGGTACTTTGAGTCACATGGGTGAATGTTACCGTTGACATTTTAATACCAGAGATACCCCAAGCGTAAATGCCATTAAAGGAATAATAAGTGGTTTTCAAAGACAGGGGGCAGTATGTGATCTCCACAGACCTGACTAGTCCTGATTTCTTCCTGTGGGGCTATCTTAAAGAAAAGGTGTTTGTGAATAAACCTCAGCCAATAAACCACTTCAAATGTATTATCAAGGATCAAATAAGAGCCATAAGCCCGGAAATGCTTTCAGATGTTATGCAAAGTGTGTTGGATCAGGCTATTCAGTGTGAAACCGAAAATGGTGGACACTTAAAAAACATATTTTTAAAAATAAGTTTTTTTTTACTTCCCCCTAGTTTAAGTAGTGATAAGCTCAAGTGTAAGTGAACAATTATAACTGTATTTATTGCCAAAAATCTCAGAAGGTTCAGTTTACCTACTGCTAAAATTTGGTGAGTATAACTTAAGAATTATAGGAGATATTGAAGATTTAAAAGTGTCAGTGACTTTTGGGCCACCCTGTATATGTGTCGTCCAGGTATGGTCTATAGTGGCCCATCATACACTAGTCTATGTGGTCTTCTGCTACAGCTCAAGATCATTCTAAAGCTGTTCAGGAAAGGTTCATTTCGGTCCGGGGAATGAGACTTTCATAGTATCAATACCTGCTCAAATATTAGATGTAGTATTGATTAGTATCTGATTCCCGATACTTTTGACAAGCGTAGTGGCTAGTCTCACAGCAAAAAGGTCCCCAGTTTGATTACCATTGCCTGTGCAGGCTTATATGTAATCTCCTAGTTCATGATCTGAAAATAGGTCCCTGAGCGCTGCATCAACTCTTGACAGGTTACCCTGAGGCACTGGGAAATTGATGGGTTAAAGGTGCATTATGTAATATATCTGATGGAAGGTTCACTGGTAGCTTTTCTCTATGGAGATTTTAATGGTTTGCAAAGAATATTCCATAGTTTTGTTCCAGTACAGATATTGTTAAAGCAGCTCTTAGGGTCAAAATGAGATGGCTGTGTGCTGTCTACATTTAACCCTGGAGAACCTAAGAACCCTTTTGTTCTTTGGGAAATTATGAACATTGCATTAAATTACTGCTATAAGTTTATTGAACACTGAAATATATTGTTTTCAATTTTAACTCTTTATACCCTAAATTTAGGATCAGGGTCAAATTAGACCCATTGGGCTCACCAATTTATTTAAAAAAATATATATATAAAATGTACTTCTAAAGATTCTGCAAGCTATTACTAAAAAGATTGACAAAAAAAAACAAAACAAAAAAAAAAACAACACAATTTTACCAACCGTTGGTTTGCTGAGAAGACAATTTTGTTTGGGTAGTTTTCCAGCTCAACAGGTCAGCCATCTTGTCACTACCATTCTGACTCATTTTGGTTCAATATTCATCCACTAGGTGTCTCTGTACAGGGGCCAGAAGTGGCACTCTGGGCTTTTTGATTTTTTTAATTGAAATTTGACTTCTGTTCTTCCAGGGCTATTTATCTGTGAACCAGGAAGTAATGCTATATTTGTTGCATTACTGTTACAGCAAAACTCCACTCTGGTCTGTGAGAGTTATGAAAAGCACTTATAAACTCATTGCTGTGAGTAATTAAGATGCCGGCAATAAGTTAGGAAAGTGAGGAATAACTTTGGACCGATGCAAAAACTTAAAATTAGATAATTCTGTTTAAGATAGTAAATATCAGGTACAATACAATTACAAAAGTAATGCATTTATTTTGTATTTTCCGTACTGCAGAAATTAAAATGTGTCAAAAAATATCCCAAATGTTTTTAATAAAAAGTAAACTACGACTCAAACTGTCTAGACTTCTTGTATAGTGACGGATAGCCTTAAAGTGTATTATGAATGATGCTGTGGTCCTTAAAGGCACCCATTAGAGCACTTCATCACAACATATTGCCCCTCGTAGCTTGACAAGTCCCGCTACTTTAGAGCCAGATTTGTTCCGCGGTGTAGCCATGCATTTCCGGGAGTATTAGACCTACTTATTGGACTGTATCATCATATTTTAACTCCCAGCTATTCGTCATCTTCTTCCTCCCTAATTTGCAGATATCTCTCTCTCCCTCTTTGGAAAGCTTCTTCAATTATTCATATTCAAAGAGCATGTTTTGTCTGCACTTATTGCGTCATACTAATGAGAGACTTATGTTTGTTCTGATGTGCATAAATAGTATCTTTAAACAGGAGGTGCTGTTAACGTGAAGGCAAATAATAAGTTTGAATTGGGCTTATTTCTGTAGAATGTTCCGTTGAGAATACCATAACTTTAACTTCATAATGTAGAATAAAAAATAATTTTTAACCGTGTATGAGAGTTACTCTTCTGTATTTATATATAACCCACCTGCACTATTGGGTCTAGCATTTGTCAGCCACCATAGAGACACAGTATATTTAATTTAAATATATTCTGGAGGCAGGGCTGTACTGGGAGAAAGAATTTTATTTTTGATCTGAACCGGCATTAATTAAAGCAATTTTTTAAAATGTGTTAAGTAAAATGTTATGGTTAGGGCTAATTTTAAACTTTTCAATATTGTTTGTTTTGTTTATCAATCACTGAAAAATGACCGATGTCACATAAGGGTCCCATGTTCTATGTAACTGTAACTGAGCTTGCTAGTTAAATAATCCAAAGACATACATACACACAATACTGCCCAGAATCATTGTGACTTGTCTGGGGCTTTGTACAAAATCCAGTTCAGGAAGTCCAGTCCATTTTTCTGTCACAGAAGTTGAGCATCTTATAGAGAACAAAGTTCATATTTCCAGGGATTATGTTTGTTTAATTCAGACGTAACTGGAGGATTTGGTCCTGAACTTTCCCGTTTTAGTGCATTTTAGATTGTTTTAATAATACTTTTTAATCCATAGCACATTGTAGTAACACAGACACTCTTATCGTTACATAAATATGCAGTCTCACTTCTGTCAGTTTACCTCACAATGTCTTTTATACCACATATTTTTTCCTCCAAAACTACAGCTCTCTAAACCAAAAGTAAAATTCAGTTCCACTATTCTGCTTTTACATCGCAACGTCCAACAAACAACCAAGATAACCAATATCCAGTGCGATGTCATTTCTGAGTAACTGAACAAGTGTGTTCACAAATTCTTCGGAAGGTTAAATAACGCTGAACTAGTCTGACTTGGCACTACATTAAAAATGGATGTGATTCGTGCAAGTGTTGCCAGTGTGTTAGCTCAGCCGGCTCTAGCCTCGGGTCACTACATTTAAGAAGTCAGGTTCGGGCATTGAGTTGTTTACGGTGCAGGCTAATGTCTTCCATGAGGCCCCATCTGTCGGTCACTGCCCCGATCAATAACTGTTTTGGCCTTCCAGGCTCCGTAGTCTCATCAAACGTTAAGAGGTATAGTTAGAGTTAGCATTAGCAACGAGTTAGAGAGGTAGGATGCGTTATAGAGAGAGAGAGACCCCCCCCCTCCAGTTAGCCCCCCCCTGAGTCCCGCCCTACCCCCACCCCAAAGACGAGTGTTAGGCAAGAGGTAGAAGAGGAGTAGTTAAGAAGTAGGGAGTTAGCCAGAGAGAGAGTTATTGTTGTAGAAAAGTTAGACTAAAGTTATGGGTAAGGAGTATAAATGTCAGAAGTTAGATAGAAGGTTAAGAGAGAACAGAAACGTTAGAGTAGAGAAGTAGAGTTAAGTTAGGTAGGTTATGACGTACGGGAAGACAGGTATAAGTAGGATCCAGTATCGATGGATGTCATGTTATGAGAGACGAGAGTGAGAGTAGTAGAGTAAGACGGTATGTTAAGGCAGGTGAGTTAAGTAAGAGGAGGAGAGGAAGTAGTAAGAGAGTTAAGGTGTTTAGTTAGACGTGAGAAGGGTAATTAGAGGGATGTGGAGTTAGAGTAAAGAAGAGAGAGTAGAAGTAGTGTGACAGTAGCGTTTAGATAGAGAGTGGGAGGAGAGTTGCGTTAGGAGTGTAGTTTTAAGAGAGAGAAGCGAGAGTATGTTAGAGAAGTGAGTTACAGTAGAGTAAGAGTTACAGTTAGCTTTCGAGAGCGAGGAGAAAGTAAGAGTTAGACTAAGAGCAGGGAGAGTGTTAGTAGTGAGGTAGAGTTGAGTTGGAGTAGGACAGGTTACGCGGTACGTTAAAGTTAGTAGAGTTAGTTAGTAAAGTCAAGTTAGAGTTAGAGTAGGGTAGTTGAGTACGGGTTAGAGAGAAGTTAAGTGAGAGCAGTTAGTAGATACGTAGTATGGGAGAGAAGTAGTTAAGCCTATGTAGAGAGTTAGCAGGCCCAAAGGCGTTGTCAGTAAGTAGAGTAAGAGGTAGAAGAAGGTAGTTCAGAGATGGGACGACGACGTAGTTATTGCGTCGGAGAGAAAGTTAGAGTTAGTTAGTATAGGAGTAGTAGTTTATGTTAGTAAGATGAGAGAGTTAGTTTTGGCTGCCGTGGCAAGTTATTTGGTTTGTGGAACTGATTGGAAAAATGGATGTGAACCAAAGCAACTAACAAGGGAAATACTGCATCCAAATAAAAGTAATGAAATCATAAACATTATTGCACAATGTTTTCTGTTACCGTGCTACTTCATTTATGTGCTGTGAACTGGTAAAGGCCATATACATGTTCAGTCGAGGCTCGCGTAGAGTTTGATGAGTCATAATTTAAGGTTGGAAGCAGGGGGCTGACACAGGCCATTTAAGGGCCCAAGGCGCAACAGTCATCTGACTGTAAACATGTCCTCAACCCCATGTTTTCAACTGTTCCCGTTTTATATCACACCCCATCTTATGGTATAAAAAGGGATTGCAGTCACCAAACAAGGGTGGCTTCAATTGTGTCGAAGTGTTTTAATTACCATAGATAAACAGCTGTAGCCTCATGTTAATTTGCCTTATCAATTAAAGCCATGTTTTCCGTTTTTATCGTATCACAAAGATATTGAAAAGGAAAGATATCTGTTCTATTTATAATGTTTTCTGTTTTGTATGAACAATAAGGAACATGGATTGCGATAGGGTCCCAAAAACAAGCAATAGAAAACAGCTGCAAAGTGAAGCATTAGAGAAATGTCATGGGCCCCTGGATCATCACTTAACAATCTCAAAAGAAAATATGGGAAAGATCCACTGTTTCAAAAGAAAAGATACTGAGAGGAGCAAAAAACAGACCAAAAACATAAAAAAAAAATTCTGACTTAAGTAAAAAAATGTGTGGGGTAGAAGTCTAACCTGCTCTCAAAAGTGAAAAGTATCCACTGTTAAAACTGCCAGATACAGATACTTCAAAATGGCTTTAGTGAATGATACAGTGCTTTTTACTTTTTAAGTCTAAGTAAATCACTCTTCCTAGGCACTGCAAGTTGCTTGCAATGTTTACATATTCATTTCATCCACCCCACTGGTGGTAAGTACTATGTGGACACAGCTGCCCTGAGGCAGACAGAGAAGCGAGGCGTCAATCTGCAACAAACGGCCCCCTCTGACACTCAAAACTTTTATTTCCACTGGCCCCCCTCTCTGGACCACGTATTTCCTGCAGTCTCCACCCAAGAAACTAACCACGTTCAGATCGGCATAAGCATCAGCGAGGAGGAGAACAGGTTTAGACTGGAGATTGGCACACCTCGTTACTAATGAACACAAGTACACATGTAAGAAATATAATTATGTAATGGGAGTTTGGGGCTCAGCTCATCTTATATTGAATGTATTTCGATTGCGTTGTCATTGTAGCATTGTTGCGGAGACACCGTCAACTACGATCTTGCAAACTCCCTATGACGGCACTAACTGTTTCCTGCATTTTGTGCCATTGTACAAAAAGAGGCAATCCCGAACCATCGAGCATTTGACCCCAGACAACAAACCCCCAACACCCCAGCAACTACCCCGACTCTAATCTCCCCACCCAGCCTTGGTGTGAAGGTCAAGGTAAAATGCATTCGTTGATGGTAATGTTAATAGCAAAGCACAGACACATTTCCAAATGCCTTTTCATTCATAAGGGCCACGAAGTGTGTTGTACTTAAGCTTCACGTGCCCAAGGGGTTATGTCTTGGCAGTCTGCTGCACCTTAGAATTCAAAGTGAATGAGGCGGCTGGAGGGAGACAGGTTTTTCTCCACAGGAATGGAACTAATCTCTTCTACACTTTCGAATTGTGGAACATATCCTCAAGGACTCAAAAGAGGAACGTGATAGACGTTGTAGTGTGCAAAGTTTAACATATCACTGAAAGCCAAATTAAGAAACTAAATATGACAGACTGCCGATATGTGTAGTCAATTGAAAGATTATTCACTAAACATTCACTCCTTAAGAGGGTGTATTCTTATGAGCTATTAATGACACAAACCACTTTACCTTTTAGATCACAAATGTTAAGTTTTATGTTTGGAAAATGATACATTTGCCCGGAAGAGACGTAGTAAAATCTTTAAGAAGTTTCACTTGGGTGTTGATGGGACAGAACTGAGTACCACCTCCCTTTCCTCTCCAATCTAAGCGCTCTCACCCTCCGAGCACGTTTCAATCGTTGTAGGTTGTTTATGCACTGTTTTGTATCATGCTTTTGATATATTATGGGCGATTTGTCGTGCTGCGATGCATGGCTGACGTTTGCTTGTGAGCCGAGCAGTTGACCAGAATTGTGCTGCACCTAAACATAAGAAAGGTTCAAAAAAAGAGACTCAGGAAGAGATCACAAGCTTACCCAAACATGCATGGGATGGACATCTAAAACCTCTTCAGGCAGTGTTTGCTGAAGGAATAGTGAACAACGTTATAACCACGGTACACAGTTTAAAAAAGTTGAGTTTTGACATAATTCATCTTTTTTTTAAAGTTGGAGCCAATGTGCACTTAAATTAAAGCTGTTTTTAAATTAGTGAGTGGATTCAGGATCAAACTGCACGACCCATAGTTTTGGGGCAGTTATGATCATCTGTCATCTGTCGTCTCTATGCACCCGTCAATAGTACAAGTAGTTATTGAATTATATACAGAATTTTGATGAGCATTCACATGAGATTTTTCTGCAAGTAATGACTCAAAAAAAATCAGTTATTCCTCTTCTGTCAAGCACTTTCAACAAATTGTGCTATACAAATAAAATTGCTCTTGCCTATTCTCGTTTTTTTCCCCAAGACCTATTTTATATCCTAAACATCATTTTATATTGTGGAAAAAGTGCTAGTAGATATTAAGATAGCACTTAAAAGCAACTGGTATCTTTTAGCTCTAAGTAGGTCTAATCATCATGATAGTGCTCCGAAATTGGCCAAGGATAGTGACTCTCACACTGTCGTTTTTGTGGTAGTACCAGGGTGGTGAGTTAAGTGCCAAAAAAACTGATAGGTGCATGGAACAGCTGTGGCAGGCAGCTGGCCGTCAGAAACTGAGCCTGCTCTTGCTGGAGTTTAGTCTGCAGCTTGGGGTAGTTCCTGTTTATGAACTAGAATAGCAATTATCCCATTCCCACTCCAGGTTTTGTCCTTTTATAGACCCGAAATCAATCAATCCATTTTCTTCCGTTATCCGGGGGCCAAGTTGGGGGGGCAGCAGTCAAAGCAGGGACTCCCAGGGGGGGGGACTTTCCCTTCACCCCAGACACTTCCTCCCAGCTCCTACGGTGGGACCCCAAGGCGTTCCCAGACCAGTCCAAAAGACATAGTCCTCCTTGATAATATTATTGTGTTAGACCTGATTTAGATTTAGTGGTGCATTGGAAGCCCAAATATTTTCTTAGGTAGTACTTGCTGATGAAATTTTTGAGAAACCAGTTCTGTCGTGACACAACTGCCCAGATACAACAATTGCTTTTCACTCCCTGATCTTCAGACCAATTTCTTGCCAACATCTGCCCAATAAAGCCAGTCCAAATACCGAACCATTTGTAACTCACTGTCCATTGAACAAACTCCATAGAGATTATGGGAAGACCTTTGAAATCTACTCTTCATTACAAAACATGCCGTTTTTATTTGTTTGATATACAGTACTACATAAATCACAAAGTTGAACGGAATTAAATGATACATAAAAATTACTTGGAAAATAAAGGTAAGATCTATAAAATGTCAGGTCATCAAGATAAATTCAAAATTTTCTACACTAACTCAGGGGGCGTACCAAAACTTTTTCTCACCCAGGGCTACATCTCGAAACACATTCAAAGCCACCATAGTCAGTACATGTGAGGCATTTCAGATGGGGACATTTTTGCGCCAGTTTTTGACACGAGCCACCGGACTTTTTTTAAAGTCTTGTATCTCTATGCAAATGGGGAGTATAGTGAGGTGTATAGTGATAGAATTGTACTTAAAATCGCTGTTAAAAATGAATGGCCTATGACCGAGGGTTGCGCATTTGGCCCCGAGCCATAGTTTGGACCCCCCTAAAGTCACCGTTCCCCTAAACTTCATATGTAAATCGTATGGAATCCAAAGAACTTTGCCTTGCCCTCAATTCAATGTGCACAGTCTTTGATGTCACAGCTGAGGTGTCCGGCTTCCCTGTATGGCCGTGCAGATGCTCAGAGAGTTCTCTTTGAATTTTAATTATATTGTTTTTCTTGAGTTTTTGCTTGCAGTTGCTTTTTCCAGTGAAAAAGCCGCTTCCCATGGTTAACAAAACTGGCAATAGTATTCATCACTCCGCACATTGTGGGCCGAGTGATCGTGATCAAAGTCAAACACTTTCGGGCCTCCCGTGCACAACTTCCGGATTGCTAAGTATGGGTTTGGAGAGCAATGCAAATGCCGGGGTCTTACTATTGTACCTCGATCACCAGCTGCACTACCCCTTCTCTCCTAGCTCAATAAAAGATGTCAGTTTTAGATACTGTGCATTTCAAGGTCAGTTTTGTCAGTCAGCCCGAGGAGCAAATACCAACTGTTAAAACAGTCAAAATATCCGGCAATAAAAGCAAATGGTTATTTTTGGGGTTTTTCTGTTTATCTGTACAAGGCAAGCCCTGGGCGATCATCATTTGGGTTACACTATAGGAGTGGTTCACAGAGAGTGGCGTAGGTGATTGTAGATGGATTCAAATGTCAAACAGATTTAAAGCAGTTGTTTGTTTATAGAGTGAAGATGGAGAATGGAATGACATGTTTAATTTGTAAATATAGGAGAAAGACCTTTATAAACAAGTATTTGAATACATCAGTCAGGGTCTGGCATAACTGGAGGACAAATAACAGTTTTTGGACAACACTAGTGGTCACTCAGGGCAGTGTCGGTGCAGGTACTGCTGGGACATTATTGTGCCACTACTTGATCTATTAAACAGCTTCCAATGGCTTTCTATGGACTAATTATAGATTATAACAGTTATTAAAGGCGGTTCATGATGTTTTACCGTCTTAAAACCTGAAAACAGAACTAGTTTAACATTGTAAAGGAGTTTGCGTGGTCCAGAGTGATTCGGCATTATGTACTTGTGTCTTCTGAGTATCTTAATTATCACCTTAACATTCACTAGGCCCAAAGAGGATTTTGGCAACAACAACTAGCCATGCTAAAAAGGGCACACTTCTTGAATTTCTCAGCATCCATCCATTTTTCTTCCACTTATGCTGGGCCAGGTCTAGTCTAAGCAGGGACTCCCAGACTTTCATCACCCAGACATATCCTCCAGCTCCTTCCGGTGGAGACCCAAGGCATCCTTGGCCAGCTGAGAGGCATAGTTCCTCCACGGGTGCCTAGGTCTTCCCTGGGGCCTCCTCCCCCCGGGGGACATGCCGGGAACACCGCCCTACGGAGGCGGCCTCAGCTGGCTCTTTCTCTGGGTATCTGCGATCTTGTCCTTTTGGTCGTTACCCAGAGCTCATGACCATAGGTGGGGGTGGTAACGTATTGATGGGTAAATCGAGCCATCCTTCCCTCAGTCGTGGAACAAGAACCCGAGATCTTGACATCCCCCACTGACATTAAAAAGCCTTTATAATTTAAGATGCAGACGTATTGTTTAAGCATCGCGAAGGGTCTAAATATGTTTGTACTCGGGGCACGACACATTTATCAAATACATAGAAAAAAAAACGCTTTTCCTTTGGAGGTTACACGTTTGGCATAAGCAACTAGAACCAGGATCCGGTTTAAAGGCTGGAGCAACTGCAGCCTTAGGACTCATGTCTTGAGTTTTGTCCTGACACCATGGATTCATTTAGAGACATTTGATGGTTTTCATAGCTTAGTTTTTGTTTCGAAGACATAAAACCAAAAATGTTAAAAAGCTAAAATTGAATAAAACCCTTCCAAATCAATCTCTTGCTCTCAATTGAATGTGCATCGCGGTACACTTGTTCCACAGACACGCAGAGGCCTGTTAACACGAGCACCCACATCTCCTACTCCAACTGCTCCAGCCACCGCTTCGAGCCTGGTTTCCACGAGGCAACACTCCTCTGTTAGGTCGTCATCGCACGGCTGACAGTTTGTGCACCGAGCACCAATCTCACACTGCTGCCGCAATCTCTATAATGACATACAGAGACTAATAAACGTTAGCTATCCTCCACCTAGCAAATTAGCACACAACATAGTTTCAACTTTTCTATTTTGCATGTTTACTGAAATCAAATAGTCTTAATACAAATTACTTTCTGCCAGTGGTTAGGTATGTAGGTTGGGTTTCACATCTTAGAATCTTAAGAACAGGGAACAAACAGACCCGGACCACACGGAAACCAAGTTAATATAATGTAACAGAGATGTTCACTTATATATTGCTGCCAAAAGTGTGGGTAGGTATATGGAATCATCTTTTAATCAGTAATTATGGCTGCAAAGTTTTAGTGCTGATGCTGTAGCTCCCCTTCGCACCTATGTAAGTTCTTTGAGCCTACATGCAGAGTGGGATGATTTGTGGTCAAAACTATTTCAATGGGTTTGTTTGCACACTTTGTTCTTAACCATTGTTGTTTCTTTCTCATTTATCTTATCATCGTTGATTGTAGTTAGAGAAAATACGATTCATGCTGTTGAGTAATCTTATTTTTGCCTGTGCAACTTCATGGACGTCACGTTTTGCTTTGTAATGCTGTTCACAGTGAAGTCTACGTTTTATCGTTTAAAGGTCAAGCAGGCGGAATTAGTAATGTCAAAATAGGGTGTTAGTTTTTTCGAGCGGAAAGTCAGAAGACCAGTTTTTTTAGATCAATATTGCAATTTAAAATGTCCAAAATATAAAATACTGATGCACTGTGTCATAGATAATATAATATGTCCTTCTTTAAAGACTCTGGTCTCTGTACACGCCAAAGGACGTTGGTGAAATATCCTACTGGATTTGCTATCGCTAAAGTTTAGGGTCTTTGAAATTTAAAGGTATGCACGTTTATGTAACTGCACAATTCCTGATGATTCCACAGAAATATAAAGTTAAAACCATACTTTATAACATTCTTCATAGAGATAGATGAGTTTTATGCCACACTGTGTACTATTATAGCCAAGGAACCAACATTTCCATGGAAAACAAGTAGGAGGACGCGCCCTCCCCTCGTCAGGTTTGTGATGGCTAGGCCGCTCAGAGTAAGGACGCATGTTTTTGTCCAAATAAAACCAAACCAATTGAAAAACATGTTTTTATTGTAATTCATTTTTTGGCTAAAAATTTACAGACTGTGCTTTAAGTCAAGGCAAATCAGCTTTATTCTGGGAAACATTAGCGGACTTCAAAAAACAAGGTAGAGCACAGCTGGATACTACCATATAGATTCAGATATCCCAGTGTGTGGATGCTTTGGGCTAACCTATTCTGCTTAGCTATAATGTTATAAACATTTCAACTGCCTTAATACATAAATTGGTAATATTAGTGCAAAATAGAAAACGGGCAAGGCTGGGCTAGAGCCAAAGCGTTGGGATTAATTTCCATGGAGCCTGTGATTCAGCCCTGTTTGACGCTTTAGTATGCACCTGCAAAAAGCTAGCTCGTGAGAAACATGCTAACCCGCTTCCAGTGGTGCCATATTAATGAAGCTATAGCAACTGGCTGCAATCAGCAATTTTGTGCCTGAAAGCTTCCAAAAGTTTGTTGTCCAAACTTTGCATAATATGGTAATACATCTGCTTAGCGTGCATGCTAGTCTAGGTCATAGGGAGTTTTCAAAAGTTGTTACCGTGAATACTGTGTTGACCTCTGTAACATGCTGTGTGCTCCGGCAGTGGTCAGCAACCTCCACAGCTACAATTTGAGTCGAAATTGGTCTGAATGTTGCCATAGTATTTCGCCCACTTCCGAGTCGGTTTGTCTGCATATAGTTCCAGAAATTTTGACAGTAGCTGGTAAGAAAATAACCTCTGGAGAATGCCACTTTACAGGAGAAACGGGCACAAACACTTCTCATGCAATGGAAACAGAAATAGAAAATCCTGTTTTCCCCATCATCAGACGCAAAACACTAATAATAATACAATCATTTACCCTCTGTTGTAAAGTTGTTTAGTTTTTTTAATTAATGAATTGTATTTTTTTATTGGCATGCTGTTAGCTGTTATGTCTTGTTAGCTAAAAAGGGAATTTGTTCAATACTTTAAAAAATGTGTGATAAAGGCGCCTACTCAATTTCACCGTCTTAAAAATGTGAAAAAAGAACAAGTTCATTTGGCAATAGTCCAAAGTTATCCTCACTTTGGCATTCAGAGCATCTAAATTAGCCACTGTGATGAGTTTAATTTTCACATTCTCAGAGACCAGAGCTGTGATGGTAACCGAACAACACTGCATACCAACACGCACTCCTGATTATCAGACAATAAAAACGCTTTATATTTGATGCAGACAGCAAGCAGCAGACATATTTTACCCTTAAGAGCTGCTTATACAATATACCTGAACTGAGGCAAGACGTATTTTACTCAAATGCATGGGTGAAAAACGGGTAGAGGGTCTGTAAACACCCAAAAAAATGTTTCGACATAGTACAGCTGGGAACAGAAAGGTCCCATTGATGCCATATGGTACAGCAACATTCAAACCTCTTCAGATACACTATTTTAACTTTATCTGGTGGGAGCTCAGAGACGTTGCTTGGTCTCCATGAAGATGTTACTGCTTTGCCTGGAATGTTTCACAATATAACATTTAACCTATTTAACTCCCATTCCTTTCAAATTCAATTTATAAACAATAGCAACTCCAGGGAGACAGCTGAAAACTTACATAGTATACATAGCTCCCCACTGTTTAATTTGAGCCCCGAAAAGAGAAATACCAAAAACAAAGAAGATTCATACATCAATTTATTGACAAGCCGCAAACTCTGAATCTAAAAGGTCTCTAGTGTCAAGATGGCGGCCCACGTTGTATAGGGAAAGTGGTTTTTGTGGTGGATGTAGATGAATGACATAAGTATTGAAAACCACCATAGACAAATGACATTTCTGATCTCCACTGGTAGATGAACGGTTGCACTGGATCAATGGGGTCGAAGGTCACGGATCTTCATCTGTCACAGGGATTCATACACTAGCGAGAGACCCATGGCACATAATGTTCCAAGAGCCACATCTCCATTTTTATCATCTATTCATTTTTATTTGTATCTTTTATTCTTTTTATATACTCGTCCTTATAAGAGGGTACCTAAAGCTTCTGGATGTTCACTCTCACTGTGATTTGTTTCTATCCACACCTGTCACTCACTCAGAGCATAATGGAGGCTGACCAATAGGAGGAGGAGTGGGTTTGGAAACGTAGCTGTTTTTGACCATAGAGCTGCACTTAACAACAAAAGCAGTACAACATTTAAACTAACTTGCCTTCATTCAGTTACAAATTATTTTAGTGCTTGTTAAAACATCTTGAAACGCAATCCACTCTTACCATGAGGGAGGGTCTCTTCACCATAGATCTGGCTTGTAACTTGCCCCTGGTGGCTTCATCTTCTTGTCTCCACTGACATAGATAGTTCACCCATTCTTTGGAACATTTCAGGCTGAGCAGTTTACATTTCCATGGAGACAAACAGCTGGCAGAAAGTCGCCATCCAGATAAGTTACAAGTTTTAGGCTGTGCTCAACCTGGCACAGTTTCACTTTTAAATCGCTTTACAAAACCTGATCTGTATTGTATTCTTGTTCATCTACTGCACTGTACATAGCCATACTCGTGTTCACATATTGTACATCACTATAATATACTTTGCCTGCTATTTATTCTTGTCAATCTCTATGGTCTTTTCAATCTTGTACTGCACGTAACATAGTCATATTCACTTATTGTAGCTTTACTATAGTATATGTAGTCTTATATATTTACTCTTAGTTCGTGTTGTTAGATGTGTCCCTTATTTTGTCTTTCAATAAGTTATGCAATCATAATTCTCAGTCATTCTACCCATTCACTACAAGGCTATAAGATGGGCAGAAATTAAAATGTAAAATGGTCACTTCTGCCCCACACGGTATTCCTAAAAAGGGCAGCAGAGGGATTGAGCCCTTTTACAGATTGCCCTCCTGGGGGTGACCTATTGTGATCTGCTTTGCCCGCCTACTCATTCACCGCCACAGGCACACAATCAGTCCAAAGCTTCAATCGAGTTTCACGTCTTATTATATATGCACAAACTTTAAAAAATCCACACAAAACAATTTCACGGTCCCCTCAGCTCAGAGTTGTCAAACAGCATAATTTAGTGTGGTCAGCAGCCAGATTACAGCATCTTAACATCTTGGGGGCGAGTTGAATGCCTCCACTTGTGTGCAGCACTGGAATTTTCCGCAGTGCAGGACAAATAAATCATTCTCTTTCTTATCTTTAAGAGTCTTTTTTTCCTTAAGGTCTTCAGAACAAAACATTTAGTCCAAGGAAGCAGCATACATTCAGGAGCCTGTGATGAATGCCAGGTAATCTTCTTACGGAATACAAGAGCCTGGCAGCCCTATAGCTTAATCAAAACCGAAGGGCCGCACATTTCCCACCACAGCTAGACTGCATATTGTCCCACTTTACAAACCTCACACTAGGTCTCCTTTACCTGCATTTAAGACCGGAAACAAAGAGTCTGGACTCCCTTAGCATCCAATTGAGCTGGGTCTTTGTTGTTGCTGGTTCCAATCCGCTGTACTCCGTGCAACAGGGTCCGTACAACCGCGGACCGTCTCACATCTCTCCCCCTCTCACCGCGCCTACGCCAAAAAAACAAACGTGCTACGTCGGCTCCTCTTAAAACAAATGGCTGTGTGTTCTTCCAGATTTACACCGGTGTTGGAGCAGGGTTTTGTGCTGAAAACAGTAAAAACGGCCTGATCACGTCACCGCACAGGTCTAGTCCTCACTCTGGAGTGAAAGGATGCACAAGGAAGATGGATAGGTCCGCTTGGATCGGGGTAATATGGTTCTCAACGTAATGCCACAACCTGTACATAGGACATGTTACTGCGGCCTACAAAGATTGAACACATGAGGTATAACTGTCCTCGACGATATAGGCTTACAGCACAATGTTAACCATATGTAGCATTATCGTGTGTGAGTTTAGATAAACTAACTAACCATATTCGTACTCATGTGTTACTTGCTATTTTTGCATGTTTAACGATGTAACTGGTGAGGGATTGCACTGGTTGTCTCCCATATGCTCCTTGCCAGATAAGTTCCAAAGTATAATATATCTCTGCATATGTTCAATAGGGTTGGGGGATTTATTGTAAAAGAAAAAAAACTTACTTGTTGGCATCTGCTTGGTCGCCTGAATGTCTCCATGGAGACTTGAAAGTTTAATGCACATATGAAAATTTCACACTTTTATTTTCTTAGTCGAATGATACATGTAGGATTTAGCAGTGTTGTTAGTATTTTGGTACAATATGAATTAAAAACTGCCGCTTGCTAGCAGGTGTGTACTATCCATAGAGGTGGCAAAACACAGCTACCTTGGGCATGACAGTTTTTCTCGGTCTGTTCTGGTTTTTAAGTCATTTGTAGATCATACATCATTTTCTTCCACTTATCTGGGCTCTAGGGTGGGGGGGCGTGGGCATGGTCTGAGCAGGGAACTCCCAGACTTTCCCTCACGCAGAAACGTCTCCAGATCCTCCAGTGGGACCCCAAGGCGTTAGGCCAGCGAGAGACATAGTCCCTCCAGTTGGGCATGAGTAGCCACGGGGCCTCCTCCCAGTGGAACATGCACGGACCACTCCTAGGGAGGCGTCCAAGAGGCATCCTGAGCAGCTGCCAAGCCACCTCAGCTGCTCCCTCAATGTGAAGACGCAGCAGCTATACCGAGCTTCTACGGCGTTGACTGAGCTCCTCACCCTTTGTCTCCTTTTAGATCAGATTGCAAATTTAAAATTGATAGCATAATAATCCAAAGTGAAAGTAAAGTGACTTAAGTAGATAGTAATGATGATTGAGTCATCACCTAGTGCAATTTGCAAGACTAAACTTTATTGAGGCAACATAATTTCCTTATCCTCCGAAAACAATTCTCCCTATCTCCCTTATTTTGATTTTTAAAAAAAGGTAATACTTAATAGTTTCAACTTGTGTCAATAAGAGGTACTACAAATTATTGTCAATAGAACAGAGCCAATGGTGTGTACATTCTTTTACACATTTTGCATGTAAAAACATGAAATACACGCTGAGCATCTTTAACAGTATAGTTTCCTCCCATAGAAAATCCTGTCGCAGGTTTTACAGAGCTAAGTAACCCTTGTAAAATTGTGATTTTAAATAGATCTTTCAAAACAAATGATAACGCGTTCCCGGCGAACTCAACTCCAGAACATGAAGATTTTGCAAACCATCACAGACAACACCTTCTCCTGCAAAACTGTGTGGAACCAACCAGCAAACCATTGGGTTTCCATGAATCAAGGGAGCTTGAAATTGCAGTTCACAGGAGATGATACAGCGCCGTGGTGTGAGTTTTAGGGTAATATTAGTGAAAGCATGATTCGTCAGCTGATTCCTCCCAGCACTGCCCAACTGCGTCCACTTCAGATACAGTGTATAAGCATTCTAGGTGGGTACAGCTGGATAAGCTAAAGGTACACTGCGTAACTTTTCGGCAGGGGTGGCGGTGGGGTGGGGGGACGTTATGCGTGGCCTGGAGGTGTTCCACAAGATTATTAAACTGTCCTCTTGCCATGGAGAAAACGATATCACCAACAGTCCTGGGCAAAGGAAAACTCATAGTAAGAATGCAGGCCAACTTCCTTAAAGTTGATATAAACTGAGGGGAAAAATGAAGTCACTGGAAAAATAGAGCTGTACATTGTCTGCCACAGTAACAGGAGCGACTGGATGAGGGGTTTGTTGATTGTCAATGCACCTGGAGCTAGTGAAGGTTTCGCAGAAACTCCGTGCTGCTGGGCGTATGGCATATACAGATAGTGGCTTTTCTTGAATTTGAATCAAGTCACAGTCATTTGTGTCAAAACGTTCAAAGGCAGATGATTAACGGCAGTGCCCCCAAAAAAGCCTGACCAGAACTGAAGAAGCTGCTTGGTATTAGCAGTGACACGTCGTCACTCTAACAGCTGTTGCTTGTTCGACAGAATTGAGTTTCTTTTCTGCTTTTGCTATGGATCATACCTGGATGACGTGAGGATTACGCAGGACATCCTGCTTCAAAATGTCAACGATGCAGCAATGTGGCTTGTTTAAGTATGAAGAGTCGCTTCGACCAGCCAATTTTTCTTGTGACAGGTACCAGCAGATATAGGGAACTTTGTCTTTCTTATTTTATCTTACTTCTATTGACTAAATAACTATGTTCTAGGATCAACCATTGGAGAGAGGTTTATTAGCTATATTAAAGCACTGGTACGTACTTGATTACTGCTGTAAAAACTGTGAAAAACAGTAATAGTCAGTCTAACCCTTTGTGCAGTAGTGCCATTTGTATTACACTTTTTCCTTGTGTCCGAGCATTTAGTTTTGCTGTGACAACACCACTAGGATGGGGGGAGGGCTAGGGGTGCACTGTCCTGAGTAGCAACACATAACTGCTTTCTAAGTAGATTCTGCTGCTGTAGACATTACTTAAACTCTTTATTGGGTCAAGACCAATTTATTAGAAACAAAAAAAAGTTAATAAGACAAAAATAGGATATAACAATTGATTATTAACAAAAAAAAGCTCTACTATTGGCCCTCCCTAATAACTTGCAATATAATTGTAAGTAAATGCACCCTTGCTTGTGACCATGACCTCTAGTCTTAAACTTGTATTAGTTCACCAGTGAGTGAGTACGTGGCAGACCGATTAGCAGAAAAAGGCATAGGGCTGAGATTAGACGTTTATTTGATCGGAGCACCTCTCTGGTAGGAGCCTTTTAAAGCACTTCCTACGTCTTGCCTTGTTGGCTTTCCTGCCGTCACATGCATCGGCCGTCTGCCACAGCAGCAGCCCAGGAACAATCCACCTATAGTGTCACTATCACTATTTTACAGCATGTTCTGTTTACCTGAATCAAAGTAACCACTCGGTTTCCTTTATAAAGAAGATGTATATTAAAAATATTTGTTGAGTACGTGCCAATATCTGCAGGACAGCAATACATATTTCACACACACCAGACCAAGTACCAACTCAGAAATAAAAACCGTTTTCGAAGAACACTCAGGACTAAGAGAATATACACTTGTTAGTGGCCGGTTTGCAAGAATGCTGGTTAATTTTTCACCCTGTCATCTACTTTTAATGTGTCTTTCTAACATTTAGAACTGTGTTAACCTTAAGGTATAGCATGTAAGTTGGTCTTGTGTATATTGTGCTGGCATTCCCACACCTTGCCTGAGAAACACCAAACAACGATGTGAGAAAACTAGCTTTTATAACCAAATGGCACATTGGCATAATGTTTTTACTAATGTGCATTATCACCTGTTCGACGCATACTAATCAGTTTAAAAATAACAACATCTCAATGCCGCTGGGGCATACCGGTCCAGGAGCAGAGAGGGCACCACAGTGCTGTGGCCCAGGCCCGCTCTCCAGATCTTACTTTACTAGGCTCGGATTGGGATATTTGGGCATTTTCGTCGTTTGCCTAAGTCGAACTCGAATCCAGAATGAACAGGAACGAAAGGAACAATCCTTTGGGGAAGGGGAGTCTGATGATTGAAACTTGCAATGCAAAATCTGACAGGAATCCATCCTTGGATATGCCTTGCAAATTAAGTCCTGATGACAGGTTGTACACAGGTCCAGCATTGAAGATGTGGTCAAATAACGAAATTGACACCCAAGTTGTCAATAAAATATACCTTCAACCTTAATCAGTGCTACACTATCGAAAACTGCGGAAATCAAGCCCAAATGCCGCTAATCATGAACTTAAAACTAGAACGTGAACCGTGGTAGTATTTACTATTGACCGATCCAGTATGATAAAATAGCCAAATGAAAAGACAATCTAGAACAGGTTATTACTCTATCGTCAAGGTTTTCACTTCCTTCCGGCAGCGCAAAGTGGTGCCATTTTTATCAAGCAATAAAAGTTCTTGCAAGCTTTATGTACTCATCTGTCACTTCATGGGCAATTTTATCTTGTCTAGATCAAACCACTCCCAATAAACAATTCAACAGTCTTACAAATCCTAAGTACTCCTCGGTAATAAACCTTCCTTCTACCGCTGCTTGTCCATTCTTTGTCATCTTGTGTTCGACTACAGAAGGCAATTCACCCTCTATATGACGCCACCCCACCAAGTCCAGAGGTACTGACAACAAAACCAACATCAATCAATAGGCGTCATGTCAATACCTCTTATATCACCATCCCTCACTACCGCAGTCCCCTTCTTTGTTCTGCCCACTCCCTCCTGAAATGAAAAGTATGTTAGTAGGAGAAAGACCTTATGCAGGACCAGTCGATAAAGCCCAGAACGAGACAAGGGCCAGTCAGGAGACAAGACCAGAAATAACTCAACGCAAAGAGCTTGGGGGTCTGAGATATTTTTGCATTCCGACACAATATGTAGTCAATCTGTTGGAAATGAAACTGACATGTTTGTTTGGGGCAGACAAAAGGGATAAAATTTGTTTCAACAGTGTACATGTACTAGTAACAATGTAAGTTTGATATAATGCACAACGTCTTGGTAGTTTTCGAAAAGACCATGGTCGAATGTTTCTATTAATACTGCTTCCCCTACTACCATCCATTGGCTTGTTGCCCCCCTGTTTTTTTTTTCTCTTTCCAAGGTTTAAAGCGGTAGGGATACTCTTCTATGGGGTTAATAAATTGCTAACACATAACATATTATGATCTCCAACAACGATATAGTTGAAACGTTTGTAATTATTTCCATTTCGGTTTTTGACTGCGTCTGGTCCATCAGTAACTTCTTCGGTTATTATTGTGTGTTTCGCTCGAACCTTAGACTCTTCGCTTAACTAATAACCACACGGACAGTCGGTAATAGTGGCCCGCGAGAGATTCATCAGATCACTCAAACAAGCACGCATGATTCAGAAAACCTCTGCATCAGGTTTTGGATGAAGAGAACATTACAAAGCCTGGTAGAAGTAGTTGCAAAATCGTTAGATGTAGCGGTAAGAAACCCCTTTTGTAAGACGTGTAAATTTGTCCACTCTTGTCAAACGGCTCAGATGAGGACGACTATATTAGCCTCGCTTTCTTTTTAATCATGTTGTGTGACAAACTTTAATAAACAATCAATTAAAATTTCGATTAATTAAAGCAAAAAGAGTTACAGTGACTGATTGTTCTACCTTGATTGTTTTTATCTGCACGAGTTTAGTTAGTGCCATTTTTTTAGAATTTATTATGCCTCAAAGTTCTTCGCATTAGCATTAAGACACAAGCCTCTTCTCCGTTTGCTTCTTCGCCAAACAGTGTCCTCCACTCCCCTGGTCCGCTGCCTTATCATTAAAAAAAAATTATTTTCCATGGCCAGGAATTAGTTCTGCTAACAGTAAGTGTGGCATTGTTATGCACAGACCCCACGGCAAGCAAACCTTTACCACATGACTTTTGACAAATGTCTAGACGACTGCATTGCCTAAAGCATGAACATACAATCATAGCCTTTTTTTCAGTCATGCAAAAAACACACTAGCATTATTCTCTTCGGGTTGCGGTTCTGCATGAGTAGCACATCTTATTATAAACGGCTGGTATTTTGTTCCCTCGATTGCCCGTTTTTGTTGTTGATGTCCGTGGGGATCTGTCTAGCCTTTACCTGCGCTCTTCCCCTCCATCGAGAATGAGGAACTCCACCTCTGCCTCAGGCCTGCTGTGTAATAGGAAGCCGTGCCAAATTCTGCAACGTGCTGAACAACTTTTACTTACACTCTGCAGTATGAGAGGAGCCGATGCGGGTCTGGGAGCTGTGTGGAGTGTGTGGTGTGGCCAACTTCAGTCGACTGTTCTCATATGGCGACTGGAGCGTTTCATATCAAAGTGATTTATTTTGTGTCATATTGCTTTATTGACCATCGTTAAAAAGGGAAAAACCCTTGTCTAGAAATTCCGAGTATGCCACCATGCTATCTCTCCCCTATCCCCAAGTTATTGAAGAAAGCTGTGGTAAACTGGAGAAAACTTCTAACGTGGCTACACAGGACATAGAGAGAAGTCTATCCACTGTATTATCCCACGACTGTCCGAAATGTTCAGTTGCATCAGTCGTACAGATACTTATGTGTACCTATACCATTCCTAGAGAAATCTGGTACAACTATTATTAGAAGCCTGATGACCTTGCTCTGCCCAAAAAACAAGTCTGTGCTCAAAGAATGAGAGTCCGCTGATACATGGAATTACTGAAGCTGACATGACCAGTGATTCCATCAGTGGATGTTTTCACGGGCATAGCTGCCATCCAAGATGACAAATGCCCAGATTCCATCGGGCTCTGATTGTGAAAGAGTGCTTCAGGAGCACGAGACATCATTTCATCACAAATCGGATTGTACTCCACAGATTCCAGAGGCGCTCTAACCCCCATTGAGAATCTTTGGATGTGCTGGAGAGCTTTGGTGGCAGGCGTCAGACTCCCCATCATCATGTTAATATCCTGGTGGGAAAATTAATTACAACACTGTAGGGAGAATAAAGCTTGTGACCATTGCAATGAAGAGTCTAAATCGAAACAAATGCCCCAGTGAATATGTGAGTCCGTTTTCAAAGCTAAAGGCGGTCTCACCCAAATAATATAGCGCGATGTGACCTTTTTTTTGTTTGGCCAGGCAGTGAATTAGGTCGTGTGGGATTCAGGTGAAGTGGGACCATAACATAATTCTATCTTGCTTTTTTTCTGTCAAACAGGATTAGCAAAATTCTTTATATTTGCTAAATGCCAGAATAACGATCGAGAAGATTTTCAGATAATTTTTTCATACTTTTACTCATTTCTGTAGTTACCTACAGGAAGATTAATTGTTCTTTAAACAATTGTAAACCTAGTGATGATTGATGTCTTTGGAAGATTCTGATTTCTGGTATGAACAACATTTCATTGTATTTGCAGGCCACACAAAAAACACGCTTTTTGTGGAACTCATGGGAAAGTCAAAGAAAATAGCAAGGACATCCGAAACAAGAATTGTGGACTTGCACAAATCTGATTAATCCTTCGGTTGACATATACTTTCTAGAAGCTGAAAGAACATTCTGTGGAAATATGAGATTGGCTAACATAGCTCAAGCAACAGCCCGGAAGTTAAAGTTTGTCCAACTGAACATGCCACGACGCATACTGCCAACTGGTTACAAAACAGGCTTAGGAAAACAAAGTCAATGTTTTGTCGTGGCATACATAAAGTCTCTCTCAACTCTACTGGAAATTTAGGGGCAGCCTGAATAGGCATGTGCGCGCTTGGGGCGCCTTGACACTTGGCCTCAGTTACTTCGGTTTCTACCAGGAGGAGCATGGGCCAAAATCCTGTCAATTATGTGAGAAGCTTTATGGAAGGGGTATCAAAACGTTTGACCCAAGTATCATTGTCTTGCAATGGTGCCACATAATAATGAAAGTATGTAAACTCTGACTTGAAGAAAAGCAATGAAAACATTGTCTCCAAAAAAATTATTCTTTCATTATTCGACATTTAGCAAATAGCAAAAATTTTGGTGTAATCTAATTGACGTAAAACAGGAAAAAGTTTAGTCTGATTCCATGTTAGCGGTGAAGAAAAAACAATGGGTTTGTGTTTTTTATATGGTGTATGCAAACCTTCGGTCGTTCCCCAAGCTTATTACAAACCTAAATTAAAATTAATTATTAATGGAGGACAGCACCCACAATCTGTCGAGTTGTATATTTACCTTATGGTTTGTGTTTTAGATTACGGGTTAGCTAGCGTTGAGACACAAATACCTAATTCTTTAAACACCTTTTGCTTGGTGAAGTATTACATTGTACATAAATGTCTCAACATGCCATTCTGATGATTATCATAGCAAACTCTCTTGTCCACTGCATCTCATTAATTCAATAGGTATTTTAGCAGAGACTTGCTAATTTCTGAGATGAATGATACGTTGTGGACCCAATGTTTTAGGTAACCGGAAACGAGTGGGTGGTTGTCCTAAAAATAGCCATGCAATCATCAACAGTTGGAGATTTTGAATCTATGAGAGTGCTTATACTGCATCACCGTGGTTCGTATATTAGCGTCATATAGGTGCCTGCAGCCTTTGAGATCACAACCTGACATGGCTCATATTGGATCTGTTGTTAGACGTGAATTGATTTTTGCACCTGTGTTTTAAACAAGTCTCTTTGTAGTCTCTTGTTCACAAAATAGCTCATTTCATCCTCCTACTCCAATGATGAACATTAAGAACACTCTGTAGTCATTTAAAATGTCGAGATATTACCGACAGACGCTGATAAAACCAAGATGATATGTTTGTTGGTGTTTGTATACATTTAGGTTGTCATGATACTAAAATGAGAGTATTAGAATGGGATTGTTTTTAACTTAAATCAAGGACTTTGTTTTATATCACCATGGTGTCCTTATATTTGTGTAACCTTCAGTCGTCCAGGTAGGTTCCTAGTGGTCCATGGGTGTTTATAGTCAATGGTCTTATATTTGTTCGATACAGATCAAGATATCTCTAAAGCTTTTCGAGGATGTTTTAATTTGCTGTCCTGTGAATGGACTTTTTTATTACGATTACCAGCTCTCAGTGAGTATCTAACCGATGTGTAGTGGCGTGACCAACTAGGTAACTGATTGGGTGATCACTTTGACAACCATAGTAACATGTCAGTTATCCCTCGACAAATGTCTAGTGATGTATGAATCAAGTGAAAAGCAATCAAAACAAATTTTTAAAAGTTCATTTTTTGCTACACACACTAATAGTTCGTTGGACCGACGGTGTCGATAAGCTTCTGCAGTTGTCACAAGATTATGTCCATCCAGTGTTCAATTCATTTTTCCCAAAGATCTTGCATTGATGATGATGTGTTCGAGTTCTGACGCTGCACAACTGGGGTTAAGGTCTGGACTCTGTGGTGGTCAATCA
>JAIEZT010000021.1:5279051-5301615 GCA_019594935.1 Periophthalmus modestus
TTGTTCCAGTACAGATATGTTTAAGCAGCTCTTAGGGTCAAAATGAGTATGGCTGTGTGCTGTCTACCATTTAACCCTGGAGAACCTAAGAACCCTTTTGTTCTTTGGGAAATTATAATGAACATTGCATTAAATTACTGCTATAAGTTTATTGAACACTGAAATATATTGTTTTCAATTTTAACTCTTTATACCCTAAATTTAGGATCAGGGTCAAATTAGACCCATTGGGCTCACCAATTTATTTAAAAAAAAAAAATATATATATATATATATAAAATGTACTTCTAAAGATTCTGCAAGCTATTACTAAAAAGATTGACAAAAAAAAAAAAAACACACAACACAATTTTACCAACCGTTGGTTTGCTGAGAAGACGATTTTGTTTGGGTAGTCTTCTAGCTCAACAGGTCAACCATCTTGTCACTACCACTTTGGCTCATTTTGGTTCAATATTCATCCACTATGTGTCTCTGTGCAGGGGCCAGAAGTGGCACTCTGGGCTTTTTGATTTTTTTAATTGAAATTTGACTTCTGTTCTTCCAGGGCTATTTATCTGTGAACCAGGAAGTAATGCTATAGTTGTTGCATTACTGTTACAGCAAAACTCCACTCTGGTCTGTGAGAGTTATGAAAAGCACTTATAAACTCATTGCTGTGAGTAATTAAGATGCCGGGAATAAGTTAGGAAAGTGAGGAATAACTTTGGACCGATGCAAAAACTTAAAATTAGATAATTCTGTTTAAGATAGTAAATATCAGGTACAATACAATTACAAAAGTAATGCATTTATTTTGTATTTTCCGTACTGCAGAAATTAAAATGTGTCAAAAAATATCCCAAATGTTTTTAATAAAAAGTAAACTACGACTCAAACTGTCTAGACTTCTTGTATAGTGACGGATAGCCTTAAAGTGTATTATGAATGATGCTGTGGTCCTTAAAGGCACCCATTAGAGCACTTCATCACAACATATTGCCCCTCGTAGCTTGACAAGTCCCGCTACTTTAGAGCCAGATTTGTTCCGCGGTGTAGCCATGCATTTCCGGGAGTATTAGACCTACTTATTGGACTGTATCATCATATTTTAACTCCCCAGCTATTCGTCATCTTCTTCCTTCCTAATTTGCAGATATCTCTCTCTCTCCCTCTTTGGAAAGCTTCTTCAATTATTCATATTCAAAGAGCATGTTTGTCTGCACTTATTGCGTCATACTAATGAGAGACTTATGTTTGTTCTGATGTGCATAAATAGTATCTTTAAACAGGAGGTGCTGTTAACGTGAAGGCAAATAATAAGTTTGAAATTGGCTTATTTCTGTAGAATGTTCCGTTGAGAATACCATAACTTTAACTTTATAATGTAGAATAAAAAATAATTTTTAACCGTGTATGAGAGTTACTCTTCTGTATTTATATAACCCACCTGCACTATTGGGTCTAGCATTTGTCAGCCACCATAGAGACACAGTATATTTAATTTAAATATATTCTGGAGGCAGGGCTGAACTGGGAGAAAGAATTTTATTTTTGATCTGAACCGGCATTAATTAAAGCAATTTTTAAAAATGTGTTAAGTAAAGATGTTATGGTTAGGGCTAATTTTAAACTTTTCAATATTGTTTGTTTTGTTTATCAATCACTGAAATGACCGATGTCACATAAGGGTCCCATGTTCTATGTAACTGTAACTGAGCTTGCTAGTTAAATAATCCAAAGACATACATACACACAATACTGCCCAGAATCATTGTGACTTGTCTGGGGCTTTGTACAAAATCCAGTTCAGAAAGTCCAGTCCATTTTCTGTCACAGAAGTTGAGCATCTTATAGAGAACAAAGTTCATATTTCCCAGGGATTATGTTTGTTTAATTCAGATGTAACTGGGAGGATTTGGTCCTGAACTTTCCCGTTTTAGTGCATTTTAGATTGTTTTAATAACACTTTTTAATCCATAGCACATTGTAGTAACACAGACACTCTTATCGTTACATAAATATGCAGTCTCACTTCTGTCAGTTTACCTCACAATGTCTTTTATACCACATATTTTTTCCCCCAAAACTACAGCTCTCTAAACCAAAAGTAAAATTCAGTTCCACTATTCTGCTTTTACATCGCAACGTCCAACAACAACCAAGATAACAATATCCAGTGCGATGTCATTTCTGAGTAACTGAACAAGTGTGTTCACAAATTCTTCGGAAGGTTAAATAACGCTGAACTAGTCTGACTTGGCACTACATTAAAAATGGATGTGATTCGTGCAAGTGTTGCCAGTGTGTTAGCTCAGCCGGCTCTAGCCTCGGGTCACTACATTTAAGAAGTCAGGTTCGGGCATTGAGTGTTTACGGTGCAGGCTAATGTCTTCCATGAGGCCCCATCTGTCGGTCACTGCCCGATCAATAACTGTTTTGGCCTTCCAGGCTCCTGTAGTCTCATCAACCCATGGGTTGGGGTGGCCATGCAGTAGTATTAATAGTATTGCATGAGTCATTGGAATGCAAAAATATGAGGGAGTTAGCATTTTGGCTGCCGTGCAAGTTATTTGGTTTGTGGAAATGATGAAACTGATGTGAACCAAAGACAACTCACAAGGGAACAAACTGCATCCAATAAAGTAATGCAATATCCATAACATTATTGCACAATGTTTTCCTTGTACCGTGCTACTTCATTTATGTGCTGTGAAATGGTTAAAGGTCCCATATCCTGTTCAGGCGATTGTCGCTCTAGAGTTTGATGATGTCATAATTTAAGGTGGAAGGCAGGGGCTGACACAGCCCATTTCGGGCCCAAGGCGCACCAGTCATCTGACTGAAAACAATGGGGTTGATAGACATGTTTACAATGTTCCTCTTTTATATCACACCCCATCTTATGGTAAAAAGGGATTGCAGTCACCAACAAGGGGGCTTCAATAGTGTCGAAGTGTTTTTACATTACCATAGATAAAACAGCTGTTAGCCTAAGGTTAATTTGCCTTATCAATTCAAGCCATGTTTTCCTTTTTTATTCTTATCACACAGAGTAATGAAAGGAAAGATTATCTGTTCTATTTAAATGTTTTTCTGTTTTGTATGAACAATAAGGAACATAGGATTGCGATAGTGTCACAAACAAAGCAATAAGAAAACAGCTGCAAAGTGAAGCATTAGAGAAATGTCCTGGGTGTGATCATCACTTAACAATCTCAAATAACTATGGGAGATCCACTGTTTTTCAAAGAAAAGATACTGAGAGGAGCAAAACATGACTCAAAAACATAAAAAATTAGACTAAGTAAAAAATGTAGTGGGGTAGAAAGTATATATACCTGCTCTCAAAAGTGAAAAGTATCCACTGTAAAACTGCCAGATACAGATACTTCAAAAATGTGCTTAGTTACTGTACAGTGCTTTTGTACTTTTTTACATTCTAATAAATCACTCTTCCAGGCACTCAAAGTTGCTTTGCAATGTTATACATTATTCATTCACTCCACCCTCACTGGTGGTAAGCTACTATTGTGGCCACAGCTGCCCTGAGGCAGACAGAGAAGCGAGGCTGTCAATCTGCACAAACGGCCCCTCTGACACTCAAAACCTTTTATTCCACTGGCCCCCCTCTCTGGCACCACGTATTCCCTGCAGTCTCCCACCCAAGAACTAACCACGTTCAGATCTGCATAGCATCAGAGAGAGAACAGGTTTAGACCTGGAGATTTGGCCACACCTCGTTACTAATGAACACAGTACACATGTAAGAAATAGTAATTATTATGTAATGGGAGTTTGGGGCTCAGCTCATCTTATTATTGAATGTATTTCATTGATTGCTTGCTTGTCATTGTAGCATTGTTTGCTAAGACATCATGTAATTTTCTTGAAAATATTGCTGACTTGTTTTCCTGCATTTTTGTGCAATTGTACTTTTCCCCCTTTATCTTTTTTTACTTCCCACCAACACCCAGCCACCTACCGACTCTATATTCTCCATCGCCTTGTGAAGTGTCAAGGTAAAATGCATTCTGTTTGATGTAATGTTATTCTTATGCAAAGCACAGACAATTTCCAAATGGCCTTTTCATCAAAGGCCCACGAAGTTGTGTTGTCCTTTAAAGCTTCACGCTGCCAAGTTGGGATTTTGTCTGGAGTCTGCTGCACCTTTAGAATTCAAAGTGATGAGGCGGCATGGAGGAGACAGTGTTTTTTCTCCCCAGGATGGAACACATCTCCTCTACACTTTCGAAATGTGGAAAATATCTCCAAGACTCAAAAGAGGAAAGTGAAGCGTGTAGTGTGCAAAGTTTCATCATATCACTGAAAGCCAAATTAAGAACTACATATGACAGACTGCAGATATGTGTAGTCAATGAAAGATTATGCACTAACATTCATTTAAAGAGGGTGTATTACTATGAGCTATTAATGACACAAACACTTAACCTATTTAGATCACAATGTTAAGTTTTATCGTTTTGAAAATACTATATTTGCCGAAAACGACGTATTAACATCTTTAATAAGTTTCACTTGGGTTTTTGATGCACTGAGTCCCACCTCCCTTTCCTCTCCAATCTAAGTCTCTCCCCCCTTCAGAGCACGTTTCAATCTGTGTAGTTGTTATGCACTGTTTTGTATCGTATACTGACTTCGTATGTATATTTATGGGGATTTGTCGTGCTGGAGCATGGATGACGTTTGCTTGTGAGCTGAGCATTTGACAGAATTGTGCTGCTAAACATAAGAAAGGTTCAAAAAGAGCTCAGGAGAGATCACAAGATTACCCAAACATGCATGGATGACATCTAAAACCTCTTCAGGCATGTTTTTGTTGAGGGAACAACGTTATAACAAGGTACACAGTTTAAAAAAGTTGATTTTGCATAATTCATCTTTTTTAAAAGTTGGAGCACTTAAATTAAAGCTGTTTTTAAATAGTGAGTGGATCAGGATCAAACTGCAAGACCCAAGTTTTGGGGCAGTTATGATCATCTGTCATCTGTCTTTCTCTTGCACCCGTCAATAGTACAAGCTAGTTATGAATTTATATACAGAATTTCTGATGAGCATTCACATGAGATTTCTTCTGCAAGTAATGACTTCAAAAAAATCAGTTATTCTGTCAAGCACTTTGAACAAATTGTGCTATACAAATAAACTTGCCTTGCCTATTCCTCTTTTTTTTCCCAAGACCTATTTTATATCATAACACCATTTTATATTGTGGAAAAAAAGTTCTAGTATATATTAAGAAGCACTTAAAAGCAACTAGTATCTTTTAGCTCTAAGTAGGTCTAATCATCATGATAGTGCTCCGAAATTGGCCAAGGGTAGTGACTCTCACACTGTGGTAGTACCAGGTGGCGAGTTAAGTGCCAAAAATACTGATAGGTGCCATGGAACAGCTGTGGCAGCTGCCGTCAGAAACTGAGCCTGCTCTGTTTAGTCTGCAGCTTGGGTTAGTTCCTGTTTAGAACTAGAATAGCAATTGTATCCCATTCCCACTCCAGGTTTTGTCCTTTTATAGACCCGAATCCATCCATCCATTTTCTTCCGCTTATCCGGGGCCAAGTTGGGGGGGCAGCAGTCAAAGCAGGGACTCCCAGACTTCCCTCACCCCAGACAAATCCTCCAGCTCCTCCGGTGGGACCCCAAGGCATTCCCAGACCAGCCAAAAGACATAGTCCCTCCTTGATAATATTCTTGTTTTAGACCTGATTTAGATTTAGTGGTGCATGGAAGCCCAAATATTTTCTTAGGTAGTACTTGCTGTGAAATTTTGAGAACCAGTTCTGTCGTGACAACAACTGCCAGATCCAACAATTTGCTTTTCACTCCCTGCTCTTCATACCAATTTCTTGCCAACATCTGTCCAATAAAGCCAGTCCAAATACCGAACCATTTGTAACTCACTGTCCATTGAACAACTCCATAGAGATTATGGGAAGCACTTTGTATACTACTGTTCATTACAAACATGCCGTTTTTTATTGTTTGATATACCGTACTACATAAATAAAGTTGAACGAATTAAATGATTACATAAAAATTACTTGAAAATTAAAGTTAAGATCTATAAAATGTCAGGTCATCAAATAATTCAAATTTTCTACACTTAACTCAGGGGCGTCCAAACTTTTCTCACCAAGGGCTACATCTCGAAACACATTCAAAGCCACCATAGTCAGTACATTGAGTCTTTCAGATGGGGACATTTTGCACAGTTTTGACAGAGCCACCGTACTTTTTTTAAGTCTTGTATCTCTATGAAATGTGATGTTATTGAGGTTATAGTGATAGAATTACTTAAAATCGCTGTTAAAATGAATGCCTATGACCGATGCCGCATTTGGCCCCCGAGCCATAGTTTGGACACCCCTAAAGTCACCGTCCTAACTTCATATGTAAATCGTATGTAAATCCAAAGAACTTTGCCTTGCCTCATTCATGTGCACAGTCTTTGATGTCACAGCTGAGGTTTCCGGCTTCCTGTTATGGCCGTGCAGATGCTCCAGATGAGTCTCTTTGAATTTTAATTATATTTTTTCTTGAGTTGCTTTTGCTTCCAGTGAAAAGCCCGTCCCATGTTTAACTGCATATTCATCACTCCGCACATTGTGCCTGATTGATCGTATCAAAGTCACTTCCTCCCGTGCACAACTTCCTGATTGCTAATATGGTTTGGAGAGCAATGCAAATGCCGGGTTCTATTTGCCTCCCAGCTGCTACCCCTTCTCTCCTCTCAATAAAAGATTTCAGTTTTAGATACTGTGGCATTTCAAGTCAGTTTTCATTCAGCCCGAGGAGAAATTACCAACTGTTAAAAACATCAAAATATCCGGCAATAAAAGCAAATGGTTATTTTTGTTTTTCTGTTTATCTGTAGCAAGCCCTGGGCGATCATTTGGTTTACACTATAGGAGTGTTCACAGAGTGGCGTAGTGATGGTAGATGGATTCAAATGTCAAACAGATTTAAAGCAGTTTTTTATAGAGTGAATGATGGAAATGGAATGACATTTTAATTTGGTAAATATTAGAAGACCTTTATAAACAAGTTATTATGAATACATCAGTCAGTCTGGCATAACATTAGGACAAATAACAGTTTTGGACAACTAGTGTCACTCAGGGCAGTCGGTGCAGATACTGGGACATTATGTGCCATACTTGATCTATTAAACAGCTTCCAATGGCTTTCTATGGACTAATTATAGATTATAACAGTTATTAAAGGTGTTCATGATTTTTACCGTCTTAAAACCTGAAAACAGAACTAGTTCATTTTAAAGAGTTTGCAGTGATCCAGAGTTATTCTTCATTATGTACCTTGTGTATTCTGAGTATCTTAATTATTCACCTTAACATTCAGAGGCCAAAGAGGAGTTTGCCAACAACAACTAGCATGCTAAGGGCACACTTCTTGATTCTCAGGCATCCATCCATTTTCTTCCACTTATCTGGGGCCAGGTCTAGTCTAAGCAGGGACTCCCAGACTTTCCTCACCCCAGACATATCCTCCAGCTCTTCCGGTGGGACCCAAAGCATTCCTTGCCAGCTGAGAGGCATAGTTCCTCCAACGTGTCCTAGGTCTTCCCTGGGGCCTCCTCCCGCTGGGACATGCCCGGAACACCTCCTACGGAGGCGTCCTCAGCTGGCTCTTTCCTCTTGTATCTGCGATCTTGTCCTTTTGGTCGTTACCCAGAGCTCATGACCATAGGTGAGGGTGGTAACGTATATTGATGGGTAAATCGAGCCATCCTTCCCTCAATCGTGAACAAGACCCCGAGATACTTGAACTCCTCCACTTGACATTAAAGCCTTTATAATTAGATGCAGACTTATTGTTTAAGCATCTCTTGAGGTCTAAATATGTTTGTACTGGGGCAAGACACATTTTATTCAAATACATAGAAAAAAAATCCTTTCCTTTGGAGTTTACCACGTTTGCATAAGCAACTAGAACCAGTATCGGTAACAGGTGGAGCAACTGCAGCCTTATACTCATGTCTTGATTTTTTCCTGACACCATTGGATTCATTTAAGAAAGTTTGATTGCTTCATAGATAGTTTTTCGTTTCAAGATAAAACAAAAATTTAAAAAGCTAAAATTGAATAAAACCCTTCCAAATCCAATCTCTGCTCTCACTTGAATGTGCATCGCGGTACACCTGTTCCACAGACACGCAGAGGCCTGTTAACACGAGCACCCACATCTCCTCTCCAACTGCTCCCAGCCACCGCTTCGAGCCTGGTTTCCACGGCAACACTCCTCTGTTAGGTCGTCCATCGCACGGCTGACAGTTTGTGCACCGAGGCCCACAATCTCACAGTGCCTGCAATCTCTATAATGACATACGAGCCTAATAAACGTTAGCATCCTCACCTAGCAATTTAGCACACAACATGGTTTCAACTTTTCTATTTTTGCATGTTTACTGAAATCAAATATTTTAATAAAAATTACTTTCTGCCAGTGGTTTAGGTTGTAGGTTGGGTTCACATCTTAGAATCTTAAAACAGGAAAACAGACCTGGACCAACTGAAACCAATTTAATATAATGTAACAGAGATGTCACTTATATATTGCTGCCAAAAGTGTGGGTATATGTATACTAATCATTTTAATCAGTAATTATGGCTGCAAAGTTTTAGTGCTGATGCTGTAGCTCCCCTTCGCACCTATGTAGTTCTTTGACCTACATGCAGAGTGGGATGATTTGTGGTCAAAACTATTTCAATGTGTTTGTTTAGCACACTTTGTTTTAACCATTGTTTTTCTTTCTCATTTATCCTTTCGAAGTTGTATTTAGAGAAATACGATTCATGCATGTTTGAGTAATCTTTATTTTCCTGTACTTTGCTGTAATGCTGTTCACAGTTATCACATTATCGTAAAGGAGCAGGCGGAAAATAGGGTTTTAGTTTTCGAGCGGAAGTCAGAAGACCAGTTTCTTTTAGATCAATATTCCAATTTAAAATGTCCAAAATATAAAATAATGATGCACATGTGTCATAGATAATATAATATGTCTTCTTTAAAGACTCTGGTCTCTGGTACACCAAAAGGACGTTGGTGAAATATCCTACTGGATTTGCTATCGCTAAAGTTTAGGGTCTTTGAATTTAAAGGTATGCAACTTTCTGGAGGAGGCACATTTCCTGCATGATTCCACAGAAATATAAAGTTAAAACCATACTTTATAACATTCTTCATAGAGATAGATGAGTTTTATGCCACACTGTGTAATATTATAGCCAAAGGAACAACATTTCCATGGAAACAAGTAGCAGGACGCCCTCTCCCTCGTCAGGTTTGTGATGCTAGGCCGCTCAGAGTAAGGACGCATGTTTTTGTCCAATAAAACAAACCAAATTGAAAAACATGTTTTTATTGTAATTCATTTTTTGGCTAAAAATTTACAGACTGTGGCTTTAAGTCAAGGCAAATCAGCTTTATTCTGGGAAACATTAGCGGACTTCAAAAAACAAGGTAGAGCACATCTGGATTACCATAAGATTACATATACCAGTGTGGGATAGCTTTTGGCTAACCTATTCTGCTTAGCTATAATGTTATAACATTTCAACTGCCTTAATACATAAATTGGTAATATTAGTGCAAAATAGAAAACGGACAAGCTGGGCTAGAGCCAAAGCGTTGGGATTAATTTCCATGGAGCCTGTGATTCAGCACCTGTTTGACGCTTTTAGTATGCACCTGCAAAAAGCTAGCTCGTGGAGAAACATGCTAACCCGCTTCCATGTGTGCCATATTAATGAAGCTATAGCAACTGGCTGCAATCAGCAATTTTGTGCCCTGAAAGCTTCCAAAAGTTTGTTGTCCAAACTTTGCATAATATGGTAATACAATCTGCTTAGCGTGCATGCTAGTCTAGGTCATAGGGAGTTTTCAAAAGTTGTTTGAATACTTTGTTGACCTCGTAACATGCTGTGTGCTCCTGCAGTGGTCAGCAACCTCCACAGCTACAATTTGAGTCGAAATTGTCTGAATGTTGCCATAGTATTTCGCCCACTTCCGAGTCTGTTTGTCTCATATAGTTCCAGAAATTTTGACAGTAGCTGGTAAGAAAATAACCTGGAGAATGCCACTTTAGGAGAAGGCACAAACACTTCTCATGCAATGGAACAGAAATAGAAAATCCTTGTTTCCCCATCATCAGACGCAAACAATACTAAATAATACAATCATTTACCCTCTGTTGTAAGTTGTTTAGTTTTTTTAATTAATGAATTTATTTTTTATTGGCATGCTGTTAGCTGTTATGTCTTTGTAAGCTAAAAAGGGAATTTTTCAATACTTTAAAAAATGTGATTAAAGGCGCTACTCAATTTTCACCGTCTTAAAAATGTGAAAAAAGAACAAGTTCATTTTTGCAATAGTCCAAAGTTATTCCTCACTTTGGCATTCAGAGCATCTAAATTAGCCACTGTGATGAGTTTTAAGTTTTCACAATTCTCAGAGACCAGAGCTGTGATGGTAAACCGAACAACACTTGCATACCAACACGCACTTCCTGATTATCAGACAATAAAACGCTTTATAATTTGATGCAGACAGCACGCAGCAGACATATTTTACCCTTAAGAGCTGCTTATACAATATACCTGAACTGAGGCAAGACGTATTTTACTCAAATGCATGGGAAAAACGGGTAGAGGGTCTGTAAACTACCCAAAAATGTTTCGACATATTACAGCTGGGAACAGAAAGGTCCCATTGATGCCATATGGTACAGCAACATTCAAACTCTCTTCAAGATACACTATTTAACTTTACTGGTGGGAGCTCAGAGACTTGCTTGTCTCCATGAAGATGTTACTGCTTTGCCTGGAATGTTTCACAATATAACATTTAACCTATTTAACTCCCATTCTTTCAAATTCAATTATAACAATAGCAACTCCAGGGAGACAAGCTGAAAACTTACATAGTATAATAGCTCCCACTGTTTAATTTAGCCCTGAAAAGAGAAATACCAAAAACAAAGTAAGATTCATACATCAATTTATTGACAAAAGCCGCAAAACTCTGAATCTAAAAGGTCTCTAGTGTCAAGATGGCGGCCCACGTTTTGTATAGGGAAAGTGTTTTTTTTGTGGTGGATGTAGATGAATGGAGTATTGAAAACCACCATAGACAAATGACAGTTTCTGATCTCCACTGTAGATGAACGGTGCCACTGGATCAATGGGGTCGAAGGTCACGGATCTTCATCTGACACAGGCATTCATACACTAGAGAGAGACCCATGGCCCACATAATGTTCTAAAGAGCCACATCTCCATTTTAATCAATATTCATTTTTTATTTGTATCTTTTATTCAGTCTTTAAGAGGTACCTAAAGCTTCTGGATGTTCACTCTTCACTGTGATTGTTTCTATCCACCTGTCACTCACTCAGAGCATAATGGAGGCTGACCAATAGGAGGAGGAGTGGGTTTTGGAAAGTAGCTGTTTTTGACTATAGAGCTGCATTAACAAAAAGCAGTACAACATTTACTAACTTGCGTTCATTCAGTTACAAATTATTTTAGTACTTGTAAAACATCTTGAAAAGCATCCACTCTTACCATGAGGGAGGGTCTCTTCACCATAGATCTGGCTTGTAACTTGCCCTGGTGGCTTCATCTTCTTGTCTCCACTGACATAGATAAGTTCACCCATTCTTTGGAACATTTCAGGCTGAGCAGTTACATTTCCATGGAGACAACAGCTGGCAGAGTCGCCATCAGATAAGTTTACAAGTTTTTAGTGCTGTGCTCAACCCTGCACGTTTCACTTTTTAATCGCTTTTACCTGCTATGTATTCTTGTTCATCTACTGCACTGTACATAGCCATACTCGTGTTCACATATTGTACATAACTATAATAGTACTTTGCCTGCTATTTATTCTTGTCAATCTCTATTCTTTTCATCTTGTACTGCACGTAACCATAATCATATTCACTTATTGTACTTATATAGTTGTGTAGCCTTATATATTTACTCTTAGTTCAGTGTTGTTAGATTTTGTCCCTTATTTTTGTCTTTCAATAGTTATGCAATCATAATTCTCGTCATTCTACCCCATTCACTACAATGGCTATAAGATGGGCAGAAATTAAAATGTAAAATGGTCACTTCTGCCCCACACGGTATTCCTAAAAGGGCAGAGGGATTGCCCTTTTACAGATTGCCCTCCTGGGGGTGACCTATTGTGACTGCTTTGCCGCCTACTCATTCACCGCAGAGGCACACAATCCAGTCCAAAGCGTCAATCGAGTTTCATCTTATTATATATGCACAAACTTTAAAAATCCACACAAAACAATTTCACTCCACCCCTCAGCTCAGAGTTGTCAAACAGCCATAATTTTGTGGTCAGCAGCCAGATTACAGCATCTTGACATCTTGGGGGCGAGTTGAATGCCTCCACTTGTTGCAGCAGCTGGAATTTCCGCAGTGCAGGACAAATAAAGATTCTCCTTTCTTATCTTAAGAGTTCTTTTTTTCCTTAAGGTCTTCAGAACAAATACATTTAGTCCAAGGAAGCAGCATACATTCAGAGCCTGGTGATTAATGCCAGGTAATCTTCTACTGATACAAGAGCCTGTAGCCCTATAGCTTAATCAAACCGAATGCCGCACATTTCCACCACAGCTAACTGCATATTGTGGCCCACTGTACAAACCTCACACTATTGTGCTCCTTTCCCTCATTTAAGACCGGGTGGGAAACAAAGGTCTGACTCCCTTAGCATCCAATTGAGCTGGGTCTTTGTTGTTGCTGTTCCAATCCGCTGTAATCCGTGCACAGGGTCGTACACCGCGGACGGCCTCTCAATCTCTCCCCTCTCACCCGCGCCCTCCACGCCAAACAAACGTGCTCCTGTCGGCTCCTCTTAAACAAATGGCTGTGTCTTCCAGATTCTACACCGTTGTTGGAGCAGGGTTTTGTGCTGAAACATGTAAAAACGGCCTGCTCACTGTCACCGCACAGGTCTATATCTCACTCTGGAGCTGAAAGGGATTGCCCAGGAAGATGGATAGGTACGCTGGTGGGGTACTACTGTGTTCTCAACGTAATGCACACACCTGTACATAGGACATGTTACTGCTGCTACAAGATTGCACATGTAGGTATAACTGTCCTCGACGTATATAGGCTTACAGCAAAATGTTAACCATATGTTAGCCAGATTATCTTGTGTGAGTTTTAAGATAAACTAACTAAAATTATTTTACTCATTTGTTACTTGCATATTTTGCATGTTTAACTATGTAACTGGTGGAGGGATCTGCCACTGGGTTTGTCTCCATATTGCTCCTTTGCCAGAGATAAGTTCCAAAGTATAATATATCTTGCATATATTCAATTAGGGGTTGGGGGGATTTTATTGTAAAAGAAAAAAACTTAACTTGTGGCATCTGCTTGTCGCCTGCATGTCTCCATGGAGACTGAAAAGTTTAATGCCACATTATGGAAAATTCCACTTTTATTTTCTTAATGAATGATACATGTAGGATTTAGCAGTGTCTTGTAGTCATTTTGTACAAATGAATAAAAACTGCCGCTTGCTAGCATGATGTGCTACTATCCATAGGAGGTGTGCAACAACACAGCTCCCCTTGGGCATGACAGTTTTTTCTCGGTCTGTTCCCTGTTTTTAAGTCATTTTAGATCATCCATCCATTTTCTTCCACTTATCTGGGCCCGGGTTGCGGGGGCAGTGGTCTGAGCAGGGACTCCCAGACTTCCCTCACCGCAGACACGTCCTCCAGCTCCTCCAGTGGGACCCCAAGGCGTTCCCAGGCCAGCCGAGAGACATAGTCCCCTCCAGTTTGTCCTGAATCTTCCACGGGGCCTCCTCCCAGTGGGACATGCCCGGAAACACCTCCCTAGGGAGGCGTCCAAGAGGCATCCTGAGCATATGCCCAAGCCACCTCAGCTGCTCCTCTCAATGTGAAAGAGCAGCAGCTCTACTCCGAGCTTCTCCCGTGTGACTGAGCTCCTCACCCTTTCTCACACCTTTCTCATTTTAGATCAGTATTGCAATTTTAAATTTATAGCATAATAATCCAAATTTAAGTAAATTACTTAAATAGATAGTATTGTGATTGGAGTCATCACCATAGTCGCAATTTGCAAACTACAACTTTTTTTGAGCAACATAATTTCCTATCCTAAAAACAATATCCCTATCTCCCTTATTTTTTATTTTTAAAAAAAGGTAAATACTTTAATAGTTTCAACCTTGTTGTCAATAATAGGGTACCTACAAATTATTGTCAATAGAAAGCAATTGTTTTGTACATTCTTTTAACACACATTTTGCATGTCATAAAACATGAAATACAGCTGGCATCTTTAACATTTCATATGTTTACTCCCATTAGAAATCCTGTCAGCAGGTTTTCCAGAGCTAAGTAACCTTGTAACATTTGTGATTTTAAATGTCAGATCTTTTCAAAATCAAATTATAAACGCTTTCCGGTCCTAACTCAACTCCAGAACATGAAGATTTTGCAACATCACAGACAACAGTCCTTCTCTTCAAAATGTGTGGAACCAACATGCACCATTGGGTTTTTCCATGAATCAAATGGAGCTTGAAATTGCGTTTCTACAGGGAGATGATACAGCGCCTGTGGTTGTGTTTAGGTGTTTAATATAGTGAAAGCCTTGTATTCTGTCCAGCTGTTCCTCCCAGCACTGACCAACCTGCTTGTTCCACTTCAGCATGACAGTGTAATCAGCATTCTAGGGTGGGTACAGCTTGGATTAAGCTAAAGGTACACTGCGTAACTTTTCGGAGGGGGTGGGTGGGTGAGGGGACGTTATTGCTTTGCCTGGAGTGTTCCACAGTATTATTAAACTTCCCTATTTCCATGGAGACAAACAGATATCACCAACAGTCCTGGAAAACTCATAGTAAGAATGCAGGCCAACTTCCTTAAAGTTTGATATAAAACTAGGGAAAAAATGAAGTCCTGGAAAAATGAGCTGTACATTGTCTGCTACATTAACAGGAGCAGACTGATGAGGAGGCTTGTTGATTGATCAATGCATCCTGGAGCTAGTGAAGGTTCAGAAACTCCGTGCTGCTGTGCGTTATGGCATATACAGATAGTTTTTTTTCTTTTCGAATTTGAATCAAGTCAACATTCATTTGTGTCAAAACGTTCAAAGGCAGATGATAAAGGCAGAGTCCCACCGTAAACCTGACCAGAACTGAAGAAGCTGCTTGGATGAGCAGTGACACGTCTTCACTCTAAAAAAGCTTTGTCCTGTTGACAGAATTGAAGTTTCTTTTGCTATGGATCATACCTGGATGACTGAGGATTACGCAGACATCTTGCTTCAAAAATGTCAACGATGCAGCCTGCTGGCATTTTAATGAAGAGGTCGACCAGTCCCAATCTTGTGACAGTAAAAGCAGATATAGGAGGAACTTTGGCTTTTTTTTTTTTATTTTATTTTAAATTCTATTGACTAAAACTATTGTTCATAAAATCAAACATTGGAGAGATTTTTATTAGCATTTAAAGCACTGTACCTAATTGTTACTGTCTAACAATTGAAAAACAGTACTATTTCATTCTAAACAGTTTGCAGTAGTCCAGAGTTTATTCCTCACTTTCCTTTTCCGAGCATTATCGTTTTGCTGTGACAACACAACTAGGATGGCTAAAGTGCACTTCCTGAGTATCAGACAATAAACTGCTTTCTAATTAGATTCTGCCTGCTTATACCAATATACTGTATCTGTATTGGGTCAAGACAGATTTTATTTAAAAAAAAAAAAAATGTTAATAAGAAAAAATATATATAAAAATTATTAACAAAAAAGTCTACTATTGCCCTTCCCTAATAACTTTCAGATATAATTGTATGTAATGCACACTTGCTGTTTAACATGACCTCTATCTAAACTTGTATATTAACCAGTGAGTGAGTAGTGGCAGACCATTAGCGAGCATAGGGCTGAGATTAGACGTTATTTACTCGAGCAGCCCTCTCTGGTGGAGCCTTTAAAAGCACTTCCTAAGTTTTGGCTTGTTGTCTGTCTGCCTCCAGCAGTCAGGGCCGTCTGCCACAGCAGCAGGGGCAGAAGCACAGTCACGCTAAAATGTGTCACTTTCACTTTATGTTAGCATTGCTGTTAACTGGAATCAAAGTAACCACTCGTTCCTTTATAAAGAAGTGTATATTAAAAAATATTTGGTTGATAACGTGCCAATAAATCTGCAGGACAGCAATACATTTTTTTCACACAAAGTACCAACTCAGAAAATGAAAAACCTTTTAGAAGAACACTCAGGACTAAGAGAAGTACAACTTTTTATTGGCCTGTTTGCAGAATGCTGTTTAATGTTTCACACTGTAAATCTGCTTTTATGTGGCTTTCTAACATTTATTACTTTTATTAACCTTAAGGTAATATCATGTAAAGTTTGTCTTTTGTATATTGCTGGCATTCTACACCTTGCCTGAGAACAACAGTTGGAAACTAGCTTTATAGCTAAAATGGCACATTTTGCATAAATGTTTATTAATGTGCATTTCCCTGTTCGAATAAATAATTTTAAAAATACAACATCTTCACTGCCGCTGGGGCAACCTGTCAGGAGCAGAGGGCACCACAGTGCTGTGCCCAAGGCCCCATCTCCAGATCTTTAGCTAGGCTCGGTTGGGATAACTAAAAAGTGGACTGGGGGTGCACCACCCAGGTTTCCAATGAATCTACCTTTCAGAAAGCATGTTAAAATGAGGACCTAAGTCACTCTATATCCATCATGGAACATGAACGAAAGGCACATTCTTTTGGAAAGGGGAGTCTTGATGAAACTTGCAATTCAAATATGCAAATCCATCCTTGGATAATGCATTGCAATTAATTACTGCTGACAGGTTGACCACACAGCATTGAAGAGTGGTTTCAAATAACGAATTGACCCACAGTTGTCAATAAAATGTACCTTCACCTTAATCCAGTTGTTACTAATGAAACGTGAAGTAAATCAAGCCCAAAATGAAGCTTAATCATGAATAAAACTAGAACTGTGAACTTGGCTATGTACTAAAATTTGAGAGCCAGTAAAATATAGGCCACATGAAATTACAATATGACAGGTTAAACTATCGTCAAGTTTTACCCTTTCCTGACAGGCATCGCAAAGTTGTGCATTTTCAGCATAAAAGTTCTTGCAAGCTTTATGTACTCATCTGTCACTTCATGGCAATTTTATCTTGTCTAGATCTAACACTTCCCATAAACAATTCAAATTCTTACAAATCCTAATACTCCTCTGTATAAAACACTTCCCTTTACCTGCTTTCACTTTGTCATCTTTTTGTTCGACTACAGAAGGCATTTCTATATGCAGTCCAGAGTCTGACAACAAAAACAACAGCATCAAAGGCGTCATTGTCAAATAACTCTTATACATCACTCTTTACCGCAGTCTTCTTTGGTTCTGCCCTCCTCTGAAATGAAAAGTATGTAGATGAGAAACAACGTATTCAGGAAGTCGAGAAAGCCCAGACGAGACAAGGGCCATTCAGGAGAAGACCCAAAATAACTCCACCGATAAAAGGGCCATGAGCCTTGTTGTCTGAGGATATGTTTGCATTAGACGCACAATATGTATCAAGGCTGTTGGAAATGAAATGACATGTTTGTTGGGGCAGATAAGGAATAAAATTTGTTTCAAAGTGACATGTACTAGTAACAATGAAGTTGAGATAAATGCACAACGTCATGGTGATATTCAAAAGACCATGTTATAAATGTTCAGTATTAATAATGCTCCCTACTACCATCCATTGGCTTGTTCCCTGTTTTTTTTTTCTCTTTCTAAGTTAAAAAGCAGGTATTACGCTTCTATGGGGTATTAAATTGCTAACACATAACATATTTACATCTCCAAAACAAACATATTGAAACGTGTAATTAGTTTCCATTTCATTTTTGACGCTCTCTGTCTATCAGAACTTCTCGGTTACATAGGTTTGTTCGCTGAGCCTTAGACACTGGCTTCGCTTAACTAACCAAAAGGACAGTCGGAATAGTGCCCGCGAGAGATTATAAGATCACTCAACAAGCACGAATGATTCAGAAAACCTCTTCAGTCAGGTTTTTGATGAGAGAACATTATAACTTGGTAGAAAGTTGCAAAATGTAGACATTTAGCGTAATAACCCCCTTTTGTAAGACGTGTAAATTGGTCACGCCTTGTCAAACGGCTCAGATGACTGACGACTTTTATTAACCTCGCTTGTCTTTTTTATATGTTGTGCAAAATATTAAATAAACAATCAATTAAAAATTCAGATTAATTAAAGCAAAAAGACTACCATGACTGATTGTTCTACTTGATTGTTTTTATATGCAGATTTTAGTTAGTGCATTGTTTTTATATTTATTATGCCTCAAAGTTATTAGCATTAGCATAAGACACAAGCATCTCCGTTTTCTTCGGACAAACAGTGTCCTCCGCTCCCTGTCCACTGCCTTATCTTTAAAAAAAAAATTATTTTCAATTGGACAGGAAGTAGTTCTGCTAACAGTAAGGTGGCATTGTTATTGACACAGACCCAACTGCACCTTTACCACATGACTTGTGACAAATGTCTAGACGGACTGCATTGACTAAAGCATGACATACACATATCCTTTTTTCATCATGCAAAAACACACTAGCATTATTCTCTTCTCTTCGGTGCGTCTGCAGTAGCCATCTTATTTATAAACGGCTGGTATTTTGTCCCTCGTTCCGTTTGTTTTGGTGTCCGTGGTGATCTGTCTAGCCTTTAGCTGCTTCCCCTCCATCAGATAATGAGGAGCCTCCAAACTGCCTCAGGACTGCTGTGTAATAGGAGCCGTGCCAAATTTTGCACTTCTGAAACAACTTTTACTACACTCTGCAGTATGAGAGGAGCCGAGCGAGGTCTGGGAGCTGTGTGTGAGGTGTTAGTTGTCCAACTTCAGTCGACGGTTCTCATATGAGACTGGAGCGTTTCATTAAAAGTGATTTATTTTGTCATATTGCTTTATTTTACCCATGTTAAAAAGGGAAAACATTTGTCTAGAAAATCCAGTATGCCACCATGCTATCTACCCTATCCAAAGTTAATTAGAAGCTGGGTAAACTTGGAGACAAACTTCTAACTGGCTACACCGACATACAGAGAGAGAAGTCTATCCTCCTGTACATCCCAATACTGTCCCAGATAGGATTTCAGTTGCATCCGTCGTACAGATATTTATTTGTACTATAGCCATTGCATAGGAAATCTGGTAACACTATATTATAATCATTATACACACTGCCTGGCCAAAAAAAGTCTGTGCTCAAAGAATGAGGTCAGCTGATACATGAATATAGCTGAATGACCAGGTTAATTCCATCAGTGATTTTTTCACGGGCATCTTCCAAGATGACAATATGCCAGGATCATTCGGGCTCAGATTGTGAAAGAGTGATTCAGGAGCACGGACGAGACATCATTTTCACACATGGATTAGACCCTCCACAGAGTCCAGACCTTAACCCCATTGAGAATCTTCTGGTATGTGCTGAGAAGCTTTGTGCAGCGTCAGACTACGACCATCATCATGTAAGATCCTGGTGAAAATTAATACAACACCTGGGACGGAAACCTAAAATCTTGTGTCACATTGCAGAGCGAAATCGAAACAATGCCACAGTGAATATGTGCCGTTTTCAAAGCTAAAGGCGGTCCCAACAAATATTATAAGCGTGTGACCTTTTTTTGTTTGGCCAGGCAGTGTACAATGTCGGGTGAACTCAGGTGAAGTGGTGACCATAACATAATTCTTCTTGTCGCATTTCTGTCAAACAGTGATTAGCAAAATTATTTTTATTTTGCTAATGCAGAATAACGAGAGAAGATTTTTTCAGATATTTTTGATTTACTTTTTTTTACTCATTTACTATTTTTAAGATTTACATACAGTAAGATTAATGTGTCCTTTAAACAATTTGGTAAAACCTAGATGATGATGATGTCTTTGGGAAGAATTCTACGATTTTCTGGTTTTATTGACAACATTTTCAAGTTGTATTTGAAGGCACACCCAAAACACACTGCTTCTTTTGTGTAACATCATGGGAAAGTCAAAAGAAATCAGACTCAGACATCAGAAAAAGAATTGTGGACTTGCACAAATCTGATTAATCCTTCGGGGGTGCAAGTTCTAGAAGCCTAAAGAACATTATGTGGGAAATACTGATGAACAACATCTCAAGACAACAGCCAGGAGTTCAAGTTGTCCAAATGAAACAATGCCCCGAAGCATACTGCCCAAACTGGGTTACAAAACAGTCTTAAGGGATAAACAAAGTCAAAATGTTTTCTGTGTAGTGGCCATCATAACGTCCTCCTCTCAATCTACTGGAAATTTATGGAGCAGACCTGAATAGGCATGTGCGAGCTTGGCGGCCCTATGACCTTGGCTCAGTTACGTCGGTTCTACCAGCGAGAATTGAGCCAAAATTCCTGTCAAATTATTATTGAGAAGGACTTTTGAAGGGTATTCACAAACGTTTTGACCCAAGTATCATTAGTCTTTGGCAATGGATGCCACATACTAATGAAATGTATGATAAACATCTGACTTTGAAGAAAGCATGAAAATTACTGTCCAAAAAAAATTCCTTCTTTCATTTATTCTGACATTTAGCAAATAGACAATAATTTTGGTAATCTAATTTGACGTAAAACAGGAAAAGTTTAGTCTGATTCCATGTTAGACAGTGAGAAAAAAAAATGTGTTTTTGTGTCTTTTTATATGGTACTATGCAAACTTCTGTCGTCCCCAACTTATTACAAACCTAAATTAACCTAATTATTAATGAGACAGCACCACAATGTGTCGAGTGTTGTATATTTACATTAATGTTCTGTGGTTTTAGATTAGGTTTTAGCATTAGCGTTTGAGACACAAATACCTACTTCTTTAAACACATTTTTTGCTTGTGAAGTATTTACATTGTACATAAATGTCTTCAACATGCCTTCTGATGATTATCCATATGAAACTCTCTTTGTCCACTGCATTCTCATTAATTCAATATTTATTTTAGCACGACTCTGCTAATTTCTCGAATGAATTATACAGTATGTGAAGACCCACATGTTTTAGGTCTAAACCGGAACGAGCTGGTGGTGTGTCCTAAAAAGAGCCATTACATTCATCAACAGTTGGAGATTGAATTCTATGAGAGTGCTTACTACTGCATCACCGTGGTTAGTATATTAGCGTCATATAGCCTGCGGGCCTTTGAGATAACCTGACATGGCTTCATTATTTGATCTGTTGTTAGAGTGAATTGATTTTTGCACTGTGTTTTAAAACAAGTCTCTCCTTTGTAGTCTCTTTGTTCACAAAAGCTCATTTCAATCCTCCTTTACTCCAATATGAACATTAAGAGCACTCTTTAGTCATAAAAAATTTCGAGATATTACAGACAGAAGCTTGATAAAACCAAGATGATAGTGTTTGTTGGTGCTTTGTATACATTAGTGTGAATTCATGATACTCAAAATTGAGTTATAGAATGTGATTTTTTTTAACATTAAATCAGTACTTTGTTTGATATCACCATGTGTCCTTATATTTGTGTAATCCCTTCAGTCGTCAGGTAGGTTCCATAGTGGTCCATGGGGTGTTTACTAGTCTATATGGTCTTATATTTGTTCTGATACAGCTCAAGATAATTCTAAAGCTTTTCAGGATGTTTAATTTCTGTCCCTGTGAATGTGACTTTTTTTAGTATCGATACCAGCTCCAGTGAGTATATCTAACGATGTGTTAGTAGTCCAACTAGTAACTGATTGGGGATACTTTTTGACAACCCTAGTATACATGTCACGTTGATCGAAAATTTTCTGAAGTGATGTTAGGAATCAATTGAAAAGCAATAAACCAATTTTTTAAAAGTTCATTTGCTACACACACTAATCTTTTCGTTGGACCGCCGGTGTTCGAATAAGCTTCGTACAGTGTCCACAAGATTTATTTCCATCCAGTTGTTTTCATTCCCATTTTTCCCCAAGATCTTGCACATTGATGAGGTAGAGTCTGCCGCTGCCACCTATGGTGTGTTAAGGTCTGGGACTCTGTGGTGGTCAATCCATGTGTTGAAAATGATGTCTCATGCTCCGCTGAAACACTCTTTCACAATTTGAGAGCCCGATGAATCCTGGAATTGTAATCTGGGAATTATTGCCTGTGCCATCGACGGGTAAGAAAAAATCCATTGATGGAATAACTGGTCATTCAGTATATTCAGGTAGTCAGATTGACCGTCATTCCGTTTGAGTACGATATCATTGTTAATACATTAAGAAACATGAATCGGATATTGTGGGCTAACGGGATGTGAATTATACGGTATATATGTCGATTTATGGTCTATTTTCCAAAAATTATTCTGTAACAGTAGTACAATGTGATGTCGCTGTGTCCAAACAGACACTGGCTTGTTGTTATGGAGGCATTCGGTGGCCTATGATGATAGCACATCATGATAAAAACTGAGTGA
>JAIEZT010000021.1:5301715-5326319 GCA_019594935.1 Periophthalmus modestus
TCCACCCTCACTGGTGGTAAGCTAACTATTGGGCCACCGCTTCCCTGAGGCAGACAGAGAAGCGAGGCGTCAGCTGCACAAACGCCCCTCTGACCCCCTCAAAACCTTTATTACCACTGGCCCCCTCTCTGCACCAACGTATTCCCTGCAGTCTCCCACCCAAGAACTAACACGTTCAGATTCTGCATAGCATCAGAGAGAGAACGGTTTAGACCTGGAGATTTGGCCCACTACCTCGTTACTAATGAACACAGTACACATGTCAGAAATAGACTAATATATGTAATGGGAGTTTGGGGCTCAGCTCATCTTATTATTGAATGTATTTCCTTGATTGATTTGCTTGTCATTGTAGCATTGCTTTCTGAAGACATGTCATTTTCATTGAAATATTTGCTGACTTGTTTTTCCTGCATTTTTTGTGCAATTGTACCTTTTCCCCCTTTATCTTTTTTTTTACTTCCCTACAACACCCAGCCACCTACAGACTCTATATTCTCCCATCGCCTGTTGTGAAGTGTCATATTGGTGGAGGTAAAGGGATGCATTCAAAGGGGTTGATGTATTTATGTTTATTCTTATGCAAATGCACAGACAATTTCCAAATGGCCTTTTCATCAAGGCCCACGAAGTTGTGTTGTCCTTTAAAGCTTCACGCTGCCAAGTTGGGATTTTGTTCTGGAGTCTGCTGCACCTTTAGAATTCAAAGTGATGAGGCGGCATGGAGGAGACAGTGTTTTTTCTCCCCAGGATGGAACACATCTCCTCTACACTTTCGAAATGTGGAAAATATCTCCAAGACTCAAAAGAGTGGAAAGTGAAGCGTGTAGTGTGCAAAGTTTCATCATATCACTGAAGCCAAATTAGAGAACTACATATGACAGACTGCAGATATGTGTAGTCAATGAAGATTATGTCACTAACATTCACTTAAAGAGGGTGTATTAAACTATGAGCTATTAATGACACCAAACACTTAACCTATTTAGATCACAATGTTAAGTTTTATTGTTTTGAAAATGGGCTACACATTTGCCGAAGAGACGACGTATTTACATATTCTTTAATAAGTTTCACTTGGGTTTTTGATGCACTGAGTCCACCTCCCTTTCCTCTCCATCTAAGTCTCTCCCCCCTTCAGAGCACGTTTCAATCTGTGTAGTTGTTATGCACTGTTTTTGTATACTGGCTTTTGTATATTTATGGGGATTTGTCGTGCTGGAGCATGGATGACGTTTGCTTGTGGCTGAGCATTTGACAGAATTGTGCTGCTAAACATAAGAAAGGTTCACAAAGAGCTCAGGAGAGATCACAAGATTACCCAACATGCATGGATGACATCTAAAACCTCTTCAGTGCATGTTTTTGCTGAAGGAACAACGTTATAACAAGGTACACAGTTTAAAAAAGTTGATTTTTGCATAATTCATCTTTTTTTAAACGTTGGAGCAATTGCACTTAAATACAAAGCTGTTTTTAAATAGTGAGTGGATCAGGATCAAACTGCAAGAACCCAAGTTTGGGGCGTTATGATCATCTGTCATCTGTCTTTCTCTTGCACCCGTCAATAGTACAAGCTAGTTATGAATTATATACAGATTTCTGATGAGCATTCACATGAGATTTCTTCTGCAAGTAATGACTTCAAAAAAATCAGTTATTCTTATTCTGTCAGCACTTTCAACAAATTGTGCTATACAAATAAACTTGCCTTGCCTATTCCTCTTTTTTCCCCAAGACCTATTTTATATCATAACATCATTTTATATTGTGGGAAAAAGTTCTAGTATATATTAAAGCACTTAAAAGCAACTAGTATCTTTTAGCTCTAAGTAGTCTAATCATCATGATAGTGCTCCGAAATTGGCCAAGGATAGTGACTCTCACACTGTGGTAGTACCAGGTGGTGAGTTAAGTGCCAAAATACTGATAGGTTGCCATGGAACAGCTGTGGGCAGCTGCCGTCAGAAACTGAGCCTTGCTCTTTGCTGGAGTTTAGTCTGCCGCTTTGGGTTAGTTCCTGTTTAGACTAGAAATAGCAATTGTATCCCCATTCCCACTCCAGGTTTGTCCTTTTATAGACCCGAATCCATCCATCCCATTTTCTCTTCCGCTTATCCGGGGCCAAGTTGGGGGGCAGCATTTCACAGCAGGGACTCCCAGACTTTTCCCTCACCCCAGACACGTCCTCCAGCTCCATCGTCCTCCGGTGACCCCAGGGGCGTGTCCCCAGACCAGCCAAAAAGACATAGTCCCTCCTTGATAATATTCTTGTTTTAGACTGATTTAGATTTAGTGGTGCATGGAAGCCCAAATATTTTCTTAGGTAGTACTTGCAGTGAAAGTTTGAGAACCAGTTTCTGTCGTGACAACAACTGCCAGATCCAACAATTTGCTTTTTCACCTCCCTGCTCTTCATACCAATTTCTTGCCAACATCTGTCCAATAAGCCCGTCCAAATACCGAACCATTTGTAACTCACTGTCCATTGAACAACTCCATAGAGATTATGGGAAGCACTTTGTATACTACTCTTCATTACAACATGCCGTTTTTACTGTTTTGATATACCGTACTACATAATAAAGTTGAAACGAATTAAATGATTACATAAAAATTACTTGAAATTAAAGTTAAGATCTATAAATGTCAGGTCATCAAATATTCAAAATTTCTACACTTAACTCAGGGGCTCCAAACTTTTCTCACCAAGGGCTAACATCTCGAAACACATTCAAAGCCACCGTAGTCAGTACAGTGAGTCTTTCAGATGGGGACATTTTGCACAGTTTTTGACAGAGCCACCGTACTTTTTAAAGTCTTGTATCTCTATGCAATGTGATATTATTGAGGTTATAGTGATAGAATTTGCTTAAAATCGCTGTTAAAATGAATGCCTATGATCGGATGCCGCATTTGGCCCCCAAGCCATAGTTTGGACACCCCCTAAAGTCACCGTCCTAACTTCATATGTAAATCGTATGTAAATCCAAAGAACTTTGCCTTGCCTCATTCATGTGCACACGTCTTTGATGTCACAGCTGAGGTTTCCGGCTTCCTGTTATGGCCGTGCAGATGCTCCAGATGAGTCTCTCTGAATTTTAATTATATTTTTTTCTTGAGTTGCTTTTGCTTCCAGTGAAAAGCCCGTCCCATGTTTAACTGCATATTCATCACTCCGCACATTGTGCCTGATTGATCGTATCAAAGTCACTTCCTCCCGTGCACAACTTCCTGATTGCTAATATGGTTTGGAGAGCAATGCAAATGCCGGGTTCTATTTGCCTCCCAGCTGCTACCGGCCCTTCTCTCCTCTCAATAAAAGATTTCAGTTTTAGATACTGTGGCATTTCAAGTCAGTTTTCATTCAGCCCGGAGAAATAACCAACTGTTAAAAACATCAAAATATCCGGCAATAAAAGCAAATGGTTATTTTTGTTTTTCTGTTTATCTGTAGCAAGCCCTGGGCGATCATTTGTTTACACTATAGGAGTGTTCACAGAGTGGCGTAGTGATGTAGATGGATTCAAATGTCAAACAGATTTAAAGCAGTTTTTTATAGAGTGAATGATGGAAATGGAATGACATTTTAATTTGCTAAATATTAGAAGACCTTTATAAACAAGTTATTATGATACATCAGTCAGTCTGGCATAACATTAGGACAAATAACAGTTTTTGACAACTAGTGTCACTCAGGGCAGTCAATGCAGATACTGGACATTATGTGGCCATACTTGATCTATTAAACAGCTTCCAATGGCTTTCTATGGACTCATTATAGATTATAACAGTTATTAAAGGTGGTTCATGATTTTTACCGTGTCTTAAAACCTGAAAACAGAACTAGTTAATTTTAAAGAGTTTGCAGTGATCCAGAGTTATTCCTCATTATGTACCTTGTGTATTCTGAGTATCTTAATTATTCACCTTAACATTCAGAGGCCAAGAGAGAACAACAACTAGCATGCTAAGGGCACACTTCTTGATTCTCAGACATCTATCCATTTTTCTTCCACTTATCTGGGCCAGGTCTAGTCTAGCAGGGACTCTCCCAGACTTTCCTCACCCCAGACATATCCTCCGCTCTTCTGGTGGGACCCAAAGGCATTCCTTGGCCAGCTGAGAGACATAGTTCCTCCAACGTGTTCCTAGGTCTTCCCTGGGGCCTCCTCCCGCTGGGACATGCCTGGAACACCTCCCTACGGAGGCGTCCTCAGCTGGCTCTTTCCTCTTGTATCTGCGATCTTGTCCTTTCGGTCGTTACCCCAGAGCTCATGACCATAGGTGAGGGTGGTAACGTATATTGATGGGTAAATCGAGCCATCCTTCCCTCAATCGTGAACAACCCCCGAGATACTTGAACTCCTCCACTTGACATTAAAAGCCTTTATAATTAGATGCGACTTATTGTTTAAGCATCTCTCGAGGTCTAAATATGTTTGTACTGGGGCAAGACACATTTTATATTCAAATACATAGAAAAAAAAAAAAAAAAAAATCCTTTTCCTTTGGAGTTTACCACGTTTGCATAAGCAACTAGAACCAGTATCGGTAAAGGTGGAGCAACTGCAGCCTTAGACTCATGTCTTGATTTTTTCCTGACACCATTGGATTCATTTAAGAAAGTTTGATTGTTTCATAGATAGTTTTTTTTTCGTTTCAAGATAAAACAAAAATTTAAAAAGCTAAAATTGAATAAAACCCTTCCAAATCCAATCTCTGCTCTCACTTGAATGTGCATCGCGTGTACACCCTGTTCCACAGACACACAGAGGCCTGTTAACACGAGCACCCACATCTCCTCTCCAACTGCTCCCAGCCACCGCTTCGAGCCTGGTTTCCCACGGCAACACTCCTCTGTTATGGTCGTCCATCGCACGGCTGACAGTTTGTGCACCGAGGCCCCACAATCTCACACTGCCTGCAATCTCTATAATGACATACGAGCCTAATAAACTTAGCATCCTCACCTAGCAATTTAGCACACAACATGTTTTTCAACTTTTCTATTTTTGTGTTTACCGAAATCAAATAGTTTAATAACAATTACTTTCTCCCAGTGGTTTAGTTGTAGGTTGGGTTCACATCTTAGAATCTTAGAACAGGAAAACAGACCCGGACCAACTGAAACCATTTTTATATAATGTAACAGAGATGTCACTTATATATTGCTGCCAAAAGTTTGGTTATATGTATACTAATCTTTTTTTAATCAGTAATTATGGCTGCGAAGTTTTAGTGCTGATGCTGTAGCTCCCCCTCCGCACCTATGTAGTTCTTTGACCTACATGCAGAGTGGGATGATTTTGTGGTCAAAACTATTTCAATGTGTTTTGTTAGCACACTTTGTTCTAACCATTTGTTTTTCTTTCTCATTTATCCTCTCTGTAAGTTGTATTTAGAGAAATACGATTCATGCATGTCTGAGTAATCTTTATTTTCCTGTACCATGGCGTCACGTTTGCTTTGTTGTAATGGTGTTCACAGTGACGTACGTTATCGTAAAGGGGCAGGCGGAAAATAGGGTTTTAGTTTTCGGCGCGGAAGTCAGAAGACCAGTTTTTTTTAGATCAATATTGCAATTTAAAATGTCCAAAATATAAATAATAATGATGTGTCATAGGATAATATGTCTTCTTTAAAGACTCTGGTCTCTGGTACACCAAATGGACGTTGGTGAATATCCTACTGGATTTGCTATCGCTAAACGTTTAGGGTCTTTGAATTTAAAGGTAGAGTATGTAACTTCCTGCATGATTCCACAGAAATATAAAGTTAAAACCATACTTTATAACATTCTTCATAGAGATAGTGATGATTTTTTATGCCACACTGTGTAATATTTAGCCAAAGAACAACATTTCCATGGAAACAAGTAGGAGGATGCCTCTTCCTCGTCAGGTTTGTGATGCTAGGCCGCTCAGAGTAAGATGCATGTTTTTGTCCAATAAAACAAACCAAATTGAAAAACATGTTTTTATTGTAATTCATTTTTTTGCTAAAAATTTACCGACTGTGGCTTAAAGTCAAGGCAAGTCAGCTTTATTCTGGGAAACATTAGCGGACTTCAAAAACAAGGTAGAGCACCATCTGGATTACCATAAGAATTACATATACCAGTGTGGGATAGCTTTTGGCTACCTATTCTGCTTAGCTATAATGTTATAACATTTCAAACTGCCTTAATACCATAAATTGGTAATATTAGTGCAAAATAGAAACGGGGCAGCTGGGCTAGAGCCAAAGCATTGGGATTAATTTTCCATGGAGCCTGTGATTCAGCACCTGTTTGAACGCTTTTAGTATGCACCTGCAAAAAGCTAGCTCGTGAGAAACATGCTAACCCCGCTTCCATGTGTGCCATATTAATGAAGTCTATAGCAACTGGCTGCAATCAGCATTTTGTGCCCTGAAAAGCTTCCAAAAGTTTGTTGTCCAACTTTTGCATAATATGTTAATACAATCTTCTTAGCGTGCATGCTAGTCTAGGTCATAGGGAGTTTTCAAAGTTGTTTGAATACTTTGTTGACCTCGTAACATGCTGTGTGCTCCTGCAGTGGTCACTGCAACCTCCACAGCTACAATTTGAGGTCGAAATTGTCTGAATGTTTGCCATAGTATTTCGCCCACTTCCGAGTCGGTTTGTCTCATATAGTTCCAGAATTTTTGACAGTAGCTGTAAGAAAATAACCTGAGAATGCCACTTTAGGAGAAGGCACAAACACTTCTCATGCATGGAACAGAATAGAAATCCTTGTTTCCCCATCATCAGACGCAAACAATACTACATAATACAATCATTTACCCTCTGTTGCAAGTTGTTTTAGTTTTTATAATTAATGATTTATTTTTTATTGGCATGCTGTTAGCTGTTACGTCTTTGTAGGCTCAAAAGGGAATTTTTCAATACTTTTAAAAATGTGATTAAAGGCGCTACTCAATTTTCACCGTCTTAAAAATGTGAAAAAGAACCAGTTCATTTTTGCAATAGTCCAAAGTTATTCCTCACTTTGGCATTCAGAGCATCTAAATTAGCCACTGTGATGAGTTTTAAAGTTTTCACAATTCTCAGAGACCAGAGCTGTGATGGTAAAACCGAACAACACTTGCATACCAACACGCACTTCCTGATTATCAGACAATAAAACGCTTTATAATTTGATCCAGACAGCACGCAGCAGACATATTTTACCCTTAAGAGCTGCTTATACAATATATCTGAACTGAGGCAAGATGTATTTTACTCAAATGCATGGGAAAAACGGGTAGGGAGGGTCTGTAAACTACCCAAAATGTTCCAACATATTACAGCTGGGAACAGAAAGGTCCCATTGATGCCCATATGGTACAGCAACATTCAAACTCTCTTCAAGATACACTATTTAACTTTACTGGTGGGAGCTCAGAGAGACTTGCTTGTCTCCATGAAGATGTTCCTGCTTTGCCTGGAATGTTTCACAATATAACATTTAAACCTATTTAACTCCCATTCTTTCAAATTCAATTATAACAATAGCAACTCCAGGGAGACAAGCTGAAAACTTACATAGTATAATAGCTCCCACTGTTTAATTTAGCCCTGAAAAGAGAAATACCAAAAACAAAGTAAGATTCATACATCAATTTATTGACAAAGCCGCAAACTCTGAATCTAAAAGGTCTCTAGTGTCAAGATGGCGGCCCCGTTTGTATAGGGAAAGTGTTTTTTTGTGGTGGATGTAGATGATGGAGTATTGAAAACCACCATAGACAAATGACAGTTCTGATCTCCACTGTAGATGAACGGTGCACTGATCAATGGGGTCGAAGGTCACGGATCTTCATCTGTCACAGGCATTCATACACTAGAGAGAGACCCATGGCCCACATAATGTTCTAAGAGCCACATCTCCATTTTTAATCAATATTCATTTTTATTTGTATCTTTTATTCAGTCTTTAAGAGGTACCTAAAGCTTCTGGATGTTCACTCTTCACTGTGATTGTTCTATTCTATCCACCTGTCACTCACTCAGAGCATAATGGAGGCTGACCAATAGAGGAGGAGTGGGGTTTTGGAAAGTAGCTGTTTTTGACTATAGAGCTGCATTAACAAAAAAGCAGTACAACATTTAACTAACTTGCGTTCATTCAGTTACAAATTATTTTAGTACTTGTAAAACATCTTGAAAAGCATCCACTCTTACCATGAGGGAGGGTCTCTTCACCATAGATCTGGCTTGTAACTTGCCCTGGTGGCTTCATCTTCTTGTCTCCACTGACATAGATAAGTTCACCCATTCTTTGGAACATTTCAGGCTGAGCAGTTACATTTCCATGGAGACAAACAGCTGGCAGAGTCGCCATCAGATAAGTTAAAGTGTTTAGTGCTGTGCTCACCTGGACGTTTCACTTTTAAATCGCTTTACCTGATATGTATTCTTGTTCATCTACTGCACTGTACATAGCCATACTCATGTTTTCACATATTGTACATAACTATAATATACTTTGCCTGCTATTTATTTCTTGTCAATCTCTATTCTTTTCATCTTGTACTGCACGTAACCATAGTCATATTCACTTATTGTACTTATAATATTATATGTAGCCTTATATATTTACTCTTAGTTCAGTGTTGTTAGATTTTGTCCCTTATTTTGTCTTTCAATAGTAGTTATGCAATCCATAATTCTCGTCATTTCTACCCCATTCACTACAATGGCTATAAGATGGGCAGAAATTAAAATGTAAAATGGTCACTTCTGCCCCACACGGTATTCCTAAAAAGGGCAGAGGGATTGCCCTTTTACAGATTGCCCTCCTGGGGTGACCTATTGTGACTGCTTTGCCGCCTACTCATTCACCGCAGAGGCACACAATCCAGTCCAAAGCGTCAATCGAGTTTCATCTTATTATATATGCACAAACTTTAAAATCCACACAAAACAATTTCACCCCCCTCAGCTCAGAGTTGTCAAACAGCCATAATTTAGTGGTCAGCAGCCAGATTACAGCATCTTGACATCTTGGGGGCGAGTTGAATGCCTCCACTTGTTTGCAGCACTGGAATTTCCGCAGTGCAGGACAAATAAAGATTCTCCTTTCTTATCTTAAGAGTCTTTTTTTCCTTAAGGTCTTCAGAACAAATACTTTAGTCCAAGGAAGCAGCATACATTCAGGAGCCTGGTGATTAATGCCAGGTAATCTTCTACTGAATACAAGAGCCTGTAGCCCTATAGCTTAATCAAACCGAATGCCGCACATTTTCCACCACAGCTAACTGCATATTGTGCCCACTGTACAAACCTCACACTATTGTGCTCCTTTCCCTCATTTAAGACCGGAAACAAAGGTCTGACTCCCTTAGCATCCAATTGAGCTGGGTCTTTGTTGTTGCTGTTCCAATCCGCTGTAATCCGTGCACAGGGTCGTACACCGCGGACCTCTCAATCTCTCCCCCTCTCACCGCGCCCTCCACGCCAAACAAACGTGCTCCTGTCGGCTCCTCTTAAACAAATGGCTGTGTCTTCCAGATTCTACACCGGTGTTGGAGCAGGGTTTTGTGCTGAAACAGTAAAAACGGCCTGCTCACTGTCACCGCACAGGTCTATATCTCACTCTGGAGCTGAAAGGGATTGCCCAGGAAGATGGATAGGTACGCTGGTGGGGTACTACTGTGTTCTCAACGTAATGCACACACCTGTACATAGGACATGTTACTGCTGCTACAAGATTGCACATGTAGGTATAACTGTCCTCGACGTATATAGGCTTACAGCAAAATGTTAACCATATGTTAGCCAGATTATCTTGTGTGAGTTTTAAGATAAACTAACTAAAAATATTTTACTCATTTGTTACTTGCATATTTTGCATGTTTAACTATGTAACTGGTGGAGGGATCTGCCACTGGTTTGTCTCCATATTGCTCCTTTGCCAGATAAGTTCCAAAGTATAATATATCTTGCATATGTTCAATTAGGGGTTGGGGGATTTTATTGTAAAAGAAAAAAACTTAACTTGTGGCATCTGCTTGTCGCCTGCATGTCTCCATGGAGACTGAAAAGTTTAATGCCACATTATGGAAAATTCCACTTTTATTTTCTTAATGAATGATACATGTAGGATTTAGCAGTGTCTTGTAGTCATTTTGGTACAAATGAATAAAAACTGCCGCTTGCTAGCATGATGTGCTACTATCCATAGGAGGTGGCAACAACACAGCTCCCCTTGGGCATGACAGTTTTTCTCGGTCTTGTTCCTGTTTTTAAGTCATTTTAGATCATCCATCCATTTTCTTCCACTTATCTGGGCCCGGGTTGCGGGGGCAGTGGTCTGAGCAGGGACTCCCAGACTTCCCTCACCGCAGACACGTCCTCCAGCTCCTCCAGTGGGACCCCAAGGCGTTCCCAGGCCAGCCGAGAGACATAGTCCCTCCAGTTTGTCCTGAATCTTCCACGGGGCCTCCTCCCAGTGGGACATGCCCGGAACACCTCCCTAGGGAGGCGTCCAAGAGGCATCCTGAGCAGACAATGCCCAAGCCACCTCAGCTGCTCCTCTCAATGTGAAAGAGCAGCAGCTCTACTCCGAGCTTCTCCCGTGTGACTGAGCTCCTCACCCTTTCTCATTTTAGATCAGTATTGCAATTTTAAATTTATAGCATAATAATCCAAATTTAAGTAAATTACTTAAATAGATAGTAATTGTGATTGGAGTCATCACCATAGTCGCAATTTGCAAACTACAACTTTTTGAGCACATAATTTCCTATCCTAAAAACAATATCCCTATCTCCCTTATTTTTTATTTTTAAAAAAAGGTAAATACTTTAATAGTTTCAACCTTGTTGTCAATAATAGGGTACCTACAAATTATTGTCAATAGAAAGCATTGTTTTTGTACATTCTTTTAACACATTTTTGCATGTCATAAAACATGAAATACAGCTGGCATCTTTAACATTTTATATGTTTACTCCCATTAGAAATCCTGTCAGCAGGTTTTCCAGAGCTAAGTAACCTTGTAACATTTGTGATTTTAAATGTCAGATCTTTTCAAAATCAAATTATAACGCTTTCCGGTCTAACTCAACTCCAGAACATGAAGATTTTGCAACATCACAGACAACAGTCCTTCTCTTCAAAATGTGTGGAACCAACATGCACCATTGGGTTTCCATGAATCAAATGGAGCTTGAAATTGCGTTTCTACAGGGAGATGATACAGCGCCTGTGGTTGTGTTTAGGTGTTAATATAGTGAAAGCCTTGTATTCTGTCCAGCTGTTCCTCCCAGCACTGACCAACCTGCTTGTTCCACTTCAGCATGACAGTGTAATCAGCATTCTAGGTGGGTACAGCTTGGATTAAGCTAAAGGTACACTGCGTAACTTTTCGGAGGGGTGGGTGGGGTGAGGGGGACGTTTATTGCTTTGCCTGGAGTGTTCCACAGTATTATTAAACTTCCCTATTTCCATGGAGACAAACAGATATCACCAACAGTCCTGGAAAACTCATAGTAAGAATGCAGGCCAACTTCCTTAAAGTTTGATATAAAACCAGGGGAAAAAATGAAGTCCTGGAAAAATAGAGCTGTACATTGTCTGCTACATTAACAGGAGCAGACTGGATGAGGAGGCTTGTGGATTGATCAATGCATCCTGGAGCTAGTGAAGGTTCAGAAACTCCGTGCTGCAGTGCGTTATGGCATATACAGATAGGGCATTTCTTCGAATTTGAATCAAGTCAACATTCATTTGTGTCAAAACGTTCAAAGGCAGATGATAAAGGCAGAGTCCCACCAGTAACCTGACCAGAACTGAAGAAGCTGCTTGGATGAGCAGTGACACGTCTTCACTCTAAAAGCTTTGTCCTGTTGACAGAATTGAAGTTTCTTTTGCTATGGATCATACCTGGATGACTGAGGAATTACGCAGACATCTTGCTTCAAAATGTCAACGATGCAGCATGTGGCATTTTAATGAAGAGGTCGATCAGCCAATCTTGTGACAGTAAAAGCAGACATAGGAGGAACTTTGGCTTTTTTTTTCCTTTTTTTTTTTTATTTTATTTTAAATTCTATTGACTAAAACTATTGTTCATAAAATCAACATTGGAGAGATTTTTATTAGCATTTAAAGCACTGTACCTAATTGTTACTGTCTTAACAATGTGAAAAACAGTACTAATTCATTCTAAACAGTTTGCAGTAGTCCAGAGTTATTCCTCACTTTCCTTTTCCGAGCATTATAGTTTTGCTGTGACAACACCAACTAGGATGCTAAAGTGCACTTCCTGAGTATCAGACAATAAACTGCTTTCTAATTAGATTCTGCCTGCTTATACAATATACTGTATCTGTATTGGGTCAAGACAGATTTTATTTAAAAAAAAAAAAAATGTTAATAAGAACAAAAATATATAAAAATGTATTAACAAAAAAAGTCTACTATTGCCCTTCCCTAATAACTTTCAGATATAATTGTATGTAATGCACACTTGCTGTTTAACATGACCTCTATCTAAACTTGTATATTAACCAGTGAGTGAGTAGTGGCAGACCATTAGCAGAGCATAGGGCTGAGATTAGACGTTATTTACCCGGAGCAGCCCTCTCTGGTGGAGCCTTTAAAGCACTTCCTAAGTTTTGGCTTGTGTCTGTCTGCCTCCAGCAGTCAGGCCGTCTGCCACAGCAGCAGGGGCAGAGCACAGTCACGCTAAATGTGTCACTTTCACTTTATGTTAGCATTGCTGTTAACTGGTATCAAAGTAACCACTCGTTCCTTTATAAAGAAGATGTATATTAAAAATATTTGGTTGATAACGTGCCAATAAATCTGCAGGACAGCAATACATTTTTCACACAAAGTACCAACTCAGAAAATGAAAACCTTTTAGAAGAACACTCAGGACTAAGAGAAGTACACTTTTATTGGCCTGTTTGCAGAATGCTGTTAAATGTTTCACCCTGTAATCTGCTTTTATGTGGCTTTCTAACATTTATAACTTTTATTAACCTTAAGGTATATCATGTAAAGTTTGTCTTTTGTATATTGCTGGCATTCTACACCTTGCCTGAGAACAACAGTTGGAAACTAGCTTTATAGCTAAAATGGCACATTTGCATAAATGTTTATTAATGTGCATTATCCCTGTTCGAATAATAATAATTTTAAAAATACAACATCTTCAATGCCGCTGGGGCAACCTGTCAGGAGCAGAGGGCACCACAGTGCTGTGCCCAAGGCCCCATCTCCAGATCTTGAGCTTGGCTCGGTTGGGATATTGTGCATGTTTCTTAACTAAAAGTGGACTGGGGGATGACCACCCCAGGTCAAAACCCATCTCCAATGGGACTAACTAACTAACTCATAAGGAAAACCCATTCCAGCATGGAACATGAGGACCGTCACTCTAATCCAAGGAACATGAACACAATTCTTTTGGAAAGGGAGTCTTGATGAAACTTGCAATTCAAAATATGCAAATCCATCCTTGGATAATGCATTGCAATTAATTACTGCTGACAGGTTGACACAGCAGCATTGAAGAGTGGTTCAAATAACGAATTGACCCACAAGTTGTCAATAAAATGTACCTTCACCTTAATCCAGTTGCTACTAATGAAACGTGAAGTAAATCAAGCCCAAAATGAAGCTTAATCATGAATAAAACTAGAACTGTGAACTTGGCTATGTACTAAATTTGAGAGCCAGTAAAATAGGCCACATGAAATTACAATATGACAGGTTAAACTATCGTCAAGTTTTTACTCCTGACAGGCATCGCAAAGTTTGTGCATTTTCAGCATAAAAGTTCTTGCAAGCTTTATGTACTCATCTGTCACTTCATGGCAATTTTATCTTGTCTAGATCTACACACTTCCCATAAACAATTCAAATTCTTACAAATCCTAATACTCCTCTGTATAAAACACTTCCTTTACCTGCTTTCACTTTGTCATCTTTTGTTCGACTACAGAAGGCATTTCTATATGAAGTCCAGAGTCTGACAACAAAACCAACAGCATCAAAGGCGTCATTGTCAAATAACTCTTATACATCACTCATTACCGCAGTCTTCTTTGGTTCTGCCTCCTCTGAAATGAAAAGTATGTAGATGAGAAAGACGTATTCAGGAAGTCGAGAAAGCCCAGACGAGACAAGGGCCAGTCAGGAGAAAGACCAGAAATAACTCCACGCAATGAGCCTTGTTGTCTGAGATATGTTTGCATTACGCACAATATGTATCAAGGCTGTTGGAAATGAAATGACATGTTTGTTGGGGCAGACAAGGGAATAAAATTTGTTTCAAAAGTGACATGTACTAGTAACAATGAAGTTGAGATAAATGCACAACGTCATGGTGAGTTCAAAAGACCATGTTATAATGTTCAGTATTAATAATGCTCCCTACTACCATCCATTGGCTTGTTCCCTGTTTTTTTTTCTCTTTCCAAGTTAAAAAGCAGGTATTACGCTTCTATGGGGTATTAATTGCTAACACATAACATATTTAGATCTCCAAAAACAACATATTGAAACGTGTAATTAGTTCCATTTCGTTTTTGACGCTCTGTCCATCAGAACTTCTCGGTTACATAGGTTTGTTCGCTGAGCCTTAGACAACAAGACACAGGACTTCGCTTAACTAACCAAAAGGACAGTCGGAATAGTGCCCGCGAGAGATTATAAGATCACTCAAACAAGCACGAATGATTCAGAAAACCTCTTCAGTCAGGTTTTTGATGAGAGAACATTATAACCTGGTAGAAAGTTGCAAAATGTAGATTTAGCGTAATAACCCCTTTTGTAAGACGTGTAAATTGGTCACGCCTTGTCAAACGGCTCAGATGACTGACGACTTATTAACCTCGCTTGTCTTTTTATATGTTGTGCAAAATATTAAATAAACAATCAATTAAAATTCAGATTAATTAAAGCAAAGACTACATGACTGATTGTTCTACTTGATTGTTTTTATATGCAGATTTTAGTTAGTGCCATTTTTATATTTATTATGCCTCAAAGTTATTAGCATTAGCATTAAGACACAAGCATCTCCGTTTCTTCGGACAAACAGTGTCCTCCGCTCCCTGTCCACTGCCTTATCTTTAAAAAAAAATTATTTTCAATTGGACAGGAAGTAGTTCTGCTAACAGTAAGGTGGCATTGTTATGCACAGACCCAACTGCACCTTTACCACATGACTTGTGACAAATGTCTAGACGACTGCATTGACTAAAGCATGACATACAACATATCCTTTTTTCATCATGCAAAAACACACTAGCATTATTCTCTTCGGTGGCGTCTGCAGTAGCCATCTTATTATAAACGGCTGGTATTTTGTCCCTCGTTCCGTTTGTTTTGGTGTCCGTGGTGATCTGTCTAGCCTTTAGCTGCTTCCCCTCCATCAGATAATGAGGAGCCTCCAAACTGCCTCAGGACTGCTGTGTAATAGGAGCCGTGCCAAATTTGCACTTCTGAACAACTTTTACTTACACTCTGCAGTATGAGAGGAGCCGAGCGAGGTCTGGGAGCTGTGTGTGAGGTGTTGTTGTCCAACTTCAGTCGACGGTTCTCATATGGAGACTGGAGCGTTTCATTAAAAGTGATTTATTTTGTCATATTGCTTTATTTACCCATGTTAAAAAGGGAAAACATTTGTCTAGAAAATCCAGTATGCCACCATGCTATCTCCCCTATCCAAAGTTAATTAGAAAGCTGGGTAAACTGGAGAAAACTTCTAACGTGGCTACACAGACAGAGAGAGAAGTCTATCCTCTGTACATCCCAATACTGTCCAGATAGGTTCAGTTGCATCAGTCGTACAGATATTTATTGTACTATACCATTAATAGGAAATCTGGTAACACTATTATTATAATCATTATACACTGCCTGGCCAAAAAAAAAAGTCTGTACTCAGAGAACGAGGTCAGGACTACCTGAATATACTGAATGACCAGGTTATTCCATCAGTGGATTTTTTATTCCAAGATGACAATGCCAGGATTCATCGGGCTCAAATTGTGAAAGAGTGATTCAGGAGCACGAGACATAATTTTCACACATGGATTGACCTCCACAGAGTCCAGACCTTAACCCTATTGAGAATCTTTGGGATGTGCTGGAGAAGCTTTGTGCAGCATCAGACTCGACCATCATCAATGTAAGATCCTGGTGAAAAATTAATACAAGACTGGATGGAAATAAATCTTGTGACATTGCAGAAGCTTATCGAAACAATGCCACAGTGAATATGTGCCGTTTTCAAAGCTAAAGGCGGTCCAACCAAATATTATAGCGTGTGACCTTTTTTTGTTTGGCCAGGCAGTGTATAATGTCGGGTGAATTCAGGTGAAGTGGGACCATAACATAATTCTTCTTGCATTTTTATGTCAAATAGGATTAGCAAAATTATTTATATTTGCTAAATGCCAGAATAACGAGAGAAGGATTTTTCAGATAATTTTTGATTACTTTTTTACTCATTTACTTTTTAAGTTTACATACAATAAGATTAATGTGTCTTTAAACAATTTGGTAAAACCTAGATGATGATGATGTCTTTGGAAGATTCTGATTTCTGGTTTATTGACAATATTTCAGTTGTATCTGAAGGCACACCAAAAACACACTGCTTCTTTGTGTAACATCATGGGAAAGTCAAAAGAAATCAGCCAAGACATCAGAAAAAGAATTGTGGACTTGCACAAATCTGATTAATCCTTCGGTGCAATTTCTAGAAGCCTGAAAGAACATTATGTGGAAATACTGAAGCAACATCTCAAGACAACAGCCAGGAAGTTCAAGTTTGTCCAAATGAACAATGCCCCGAAGCATACTGCCAAACTGGTTACAAAACAGCTTAGGGATAAACAAAGTCAATGTTTTGTAGTGGCCATCATAAAGTCCTCCTCTCAATCTATTGGAAATTTATGGGCAGACCTGAATAGGCATGTGCGAGCTTGGCGGCCTATGAACTTGGCTCAGTTACAGCGGTTCTACCAGGAGGAATGGGCCAAAATTCCTGTCAATTATTTTGAGAAGCTTTTGGAAGGGTATTCAAAACGTTTGACCCAAGTATCATTAGTCTTTGGCAATGGTGCCAAATACTAATGAAATGTATGTAAACATCTGACTTTGAAGAAAGCAATGAAAAATTGTCCAAAAAAAATTCTTCTTTCATTATTCTGACATTTAGCAAATAGAAATAATTTTGGTAATCCTAACTGACGTAAAACAGGAAAAGTTTAGTCTGATTCCATGTTAGACAGTGAGAAAAAAAATGTATATGTGTCTTTTTATATGGTGTATGGACAACTTCTGGTCGTCCCCAACTTATTACAAACCTAAATTAAACATAATTATTAATGAGACAGCACCACAATGTGTCGAGTTGTATATTTACATTAATGTTCTGTGTTTTAGATTAGGTTAGCATTAGCGTTGAGACACAAATACCTACTTCTTTAAACACATTTTTGCTTGGTGAAGTATTTACATTGTACATAAATGTCTCAACATGCCTTCTGAGATTATCCATATGAAACTCTCTTTGTCCACTGCATTCTCATTAATTCAATATTTATTTTAGCACGACTCTGCTAATTTCTCGAATGAATGATACAGTATGTGAAGACCCACATGTTTTAGGTAACCGGAACGAGCTGGGTGGTGTCCTAAAAAGGGCCATTACAATTCATCAACAGTTGGAGATTGAATTCTATGAGAGTGCTTACTACTGCATCACCGTGGTTAGTATATTAGCGTCATATAGCCTGCGGGCCTTTGAGATAACCTGACATGGCTTCATTATTTGGATCTGTTGTTAGAGTGAATTGATTTTTGCACTGTGTTTTAAACAAGGTCTCTTTGTAGTCTCTTTGTTCACAAAAGCTCATTTCAATCCTCCTTTACTCCAATATGAACATTAAGAGCACTCTTTAGTCATAAAATGTCGAGATATTACAGACAGAAGCTTGATAAAACCAAGATGATATGTTTGTTGGTGCTTTGTATACATTAGTGTTGTCATGATACTAAAATTATAGTATAGAATGTGATTTTTTTAACATTAAATCAGTACTTTGTTTTATATCACCATGTGTCCTTATATTTGTGTAATCCTTCAGTCGACCAGGTAGGTTCCATAGTGGTCCATGGGTGTTTACTAGTCTATATGGTCTTATATTTGTTCTGATACAGCTCAAGATCATTCTAAAGCTATTCAGGAATGTTTAATTTCTGTCCTGTGAATGCAACTTTTTTAGTATCGATACCAGCTCCAATGAGTATCTAACGATGTGTTAGTGTCAACTAGTAACTGATTTGGAATACTTTTGACAACCCTAGTATACATGTCATTGATCAAAAACTTCTGAAGTGATGTAGAATCAATTGAAAAGCAATAAAACAAATTTAAAAAAGTTCATTTGCTACACACACTAATATTTCGTTGGACCGCCGGTGTTCGATAAGCTTCTGCAGTGTCACAAGATTTATTTCCATCCAGTGTTGCATTCATTTTTCCCCAAGATCTTGCATTGATGATGGTCGAGTCTGACGCTGCACAAAACCTTCTCCAGCACATCACAAAGATTCTCAATGGGGTTAAGGTCTGGACTCAGTGGTGGTCAATCCATGTGTGAAAATGATGTCTCCTGCTCCCTGAACCACTCTTTCACAATTTGAGCCAGATGAATCCTGGCATTGTCATCTTGGAATATGCCCGTGCATCAGGGAAGAAAAAATCCATTGATGGAATAACCTGGTCATTCAGTATATTCAGGTAGTCAGCTGACGTCATTCTTTGAGTACATACATTGATATCACATTAGACACATTATCGATATTGTGGGCTACTATGTGAATATACTGTATATATGTCATTTATGGTCTATTTTACAAAAGTATTCTGTAACAGTAGTACAATGTGTGTCTCTGTGTCCAAACAGACACTGGCTTGTTGTTATGGAGTCATTACGGTGCCTTATGATGAATAGCACATCAATGGATAAAAACATGAGTGATGGTAGTCATTAGCAGTGAGACGAGCCTTTGTCGTTAGGAGATTTATCCCATTGATTTTAACGGGGTCACCGACATTAATTATGAAGCGGCGAATGAGAAGATTAAATCAGAGAGCTGTGCTTGATAAAATTTGAATTATTACAACGCACCACTGCGGCAGAGTACATCCAAACGAACGGTATAGATAACCTTTCCTGTTGATGAAGAAATGCACGGTGGAATAAGCTTTGAATAGGCCTTTTAATTAGATCTTCACATTTATTTGCATTCACATGTTTTTCGGAGCCAGTGCTAAACTTTGTGGAGTATAGTCAAAATTTTACTAAAGTAGAAGTATTATGTTAGGAGTGGATGTACAAAGGTATTAGTAGGTCAAAATATTGCTCAAGTAAAAAGTACTGTTGGTAAATTACTACATAATTGTGAGTAATTGTAAGAGTGGGCTGGATTTGTGATTTTCAATTTAAAAGGACTGTCTCATTTCTGTAATACATTCATGTAATAAAGTGAAATTAGTCTTTGCCTTGATATATTATAAAAGCAGCTCTTGGGATCAAAATGAGAACCCTGTGTGCTGTCTTCATCTAACTGTAAAGCATTTTTAATCAACCTCGAACCAGGAAGTAAGGCTGGTGCATGCTAGTCGTTTTCATTACCGTAACACCCCAAACTCCGCTCTGGATTCTGAAAGTTGTGAAACATGCTTAAATACATCAATAACATCTGCAGCTTTTTACCATCTAAAAAATATTGCAAAATTCAAAGGTATACTGTCAAAACCAGACTTGGAGAAGCTTATCCATACATTTGTGTCCAGTAGGTTAGTCTACTGTAACAGCCTGCTCACTGGCCTCTCCAAACGAGCATTAAGACAGCTGCAGTACATCCAGAACACGCGTCCTGTGCTCAGGTCTCAGGTCTCTGCACTGGCTCCTGTGGCTCAGAGAATAGACTTTAAAGTAGCTCTGCTTGTGTCCAAGTCTCCATTAAAGGACATCCCCAACATATTAATGCTATATGATCCATCTCACACTCTGAGGACTTCAGGGACCGGCCTCCTGCTGGAGGGCAGGAGGCCGGTCCCTGAAGTCCTGTGTGCCATGGAGTCAGGACTAAACATGAGGAATCAGTGTTTCAGTTTTATGCAGCTGAAACCTGGAACAGTTTGAAGATGTGAGACAAGCCTCTACTTTGACAATGTTTAAATCCAGGCTCAAAACAGTTCTATTTAGCTGTACATATGACAAACGTTTTTATTCTGCACTCTTCTGTTTTAATGTTAATTTTATGGTGATTATTTGTGATAATTTATGTTTTGATTTGTGTGATTTTAATGTTTTTTTTTTTCTGTAAAGCACTTTGAATTTCTTTGTGTACAAATTGTGCTATACAAATAAACTTGCCTTGGCTTCCCTTGCCAATTAGTTCCGTTCTTCATATTTAAAAAAAAAAATCAGGTAGGCCTACAGCATTTGGACATTCAGTCCATCATAATTCTGAATCCAATGAAGGTGTAGCAATATAATAAAAACGTTTTGGTTTTTTTACAAAATATAGTATAGTTATATGTTCTTGTACATCTAACTGAAGAACAGAGATCATGCGTGTAGTTTTGTATAAAAAAAACAAACTTTTATTGAGGTGTAATGGACACTTTCTTCAAAATGTTGAACTAAAATGACAAAAATATAATATTTGAAAAAAATTGTCTGTCGCCCATGTGGTGCGTCCTTACATATCCAAGAAATGCTTTCGTAATTCCATGGATTGTAAAACTTTAAGATACCACAAAAAACGCATCTGTGATTTTAATTAAGACCAAGGAACGCATGGTCTGTTTGAAGAGAACTGCTGACTCCGGGGAATCCAGACGCGGTGACCACAGTTGCGCGACGCTGGCATTTGTTGTTTAAGGCCTGTAATTGTTTGGAACGCCGAGGGAATGTGAGGATGAGTGGGTGTAAGGCAAGGAAAGGGCACATAAAACACTGGGAATTACATGGGATACAGCAGTAGCAAATGCCAGAGTCATGGAGCCGTGGTGCAGGCAGAATTCATTAACGTTTCGTCTGACAACAACTAAATAGTTTGACATTCATGGGATAATTAGCTTTAGAGTCATAACTAAGAACTGAAATGGCAACGGAAGTCATGCACACCACTATTGGTTTATAAAGGGCATTTCAGACTAAAAATTTCTTTTTAAGTGTCATACATACTGGAAACATATTTCAAAAATGAACCTCGGGAGCGTTTTGAACTATCTATGTTCTAGCTGGACAGGTAAATGTCGCCTGGAGCTGTTGCTTTTCACTGTTCTTTTAGCAATGTAATTTTCTGGTTAAGTAAAGTTATTGTGGATTTAGTCAACTAAATTAGCAATTAGGCAAGTTTCTTAACTAAATCTTGATTAAGGAGGACCCATTATGCTAAATCAAGCTTTTAACCACTGCAACATCAGCTCCCATTGGGTACTACAGTTTTCTAACGCAGAACTCAGCAGGCTTCATTCATCTATTAAGTCGCTTTAGATCAATATTGCAGTTTAAAATGTCCAAATTATAAGATAATGATCCATGGGTGTCATAGGTAGCCGATAAAACCACCGTATGTCTTCTTTAAGACTAAACTATATTAAAAAATTCTTGTCAAAATCAACATTGTCAAAGTGGGTGAAGTGTCTTGCTTAGGGATATAATGGCAGAACTTGGTCCAAATGCTCTGACCATCAGACAGGTGGATCTAATCACTTAACCACAGTCCCCCACCAAAAGAAGAAATACAGGGTGTCCACAAAGTCTCTACAATTTAAAAATGTAATCACAAAGGCAGTTGCTAAGATATATTAATGAGATGTGTTATTGTACTCAGTAGTTATAAATGTTTTTAATCACATTGCATTTTTGTTTTTCAAGCATCCTGTTGATTAAAGAGGCATCCTTTTGAATGAACCCATAAGAAATAGCTACTCCTCAAGAGAAGGCACAATGTGTATCATGGTTCTATGGGGCTAAAGTTAAAGATATCATGTATAGAATAAAGATACAGGACATTACTGAACTAAAGCAAAAGATACAGATGCGATTGATGAGCCTCTGCTACAGCGAACATGGCAAGAAATCTAGTACCGTCTTGATATGCTTCGTGCAACTAATAGTGCCCATATAGAGATGTGTTAAATGAGGTAAAAAAAAACTTGAGTACAATACAAAAAGTCTGACTAAGATATCTTGTCAATTGTAATAACCTTTTTAAATTATAAGAGACTTTATGGACACCCTGTACAACTGTCATTTGGAATAAACCCATTACAAAATTTGAATTCATACTATTCAGCTTGAGAAAATATAATTTAATCTGAAATAAAATTGGCATCTGTGAAATAAGGCACTAAACAATACTGGCCTTTAACTTCAGCCATGAATCAAGGAAAGTCGTGGAACGGGTTTGAGGGCCATTTAAAAATACAACAGCAATTTACAGTGGTTTAATGTTGGAGATGATTTTATTTGTGGTGGGAGTTTATTATGGTGTCACTTTAAAATAGCATCGTTCCATACGGCTAAATGTCTGGGAGTGCTCAAAATGCCATCCACCCTTCCCACACGCAAGAATTAATGGAGAATTCAGACCGTAAAGTGCATCCTACCGAGAACGAACATGATATGGAGGCTTATGATAATCTTACTTCAATATGGTAGATGTTTTGAAGGTACAAGCAATTCTATGCGGATAAATATTTCAGAATAAAATGCAATCTTTTCTGGAACCGTTAAAGACGTTGGTTGCTGTGGAGGTTACCGTAGGGTCACTCCTTGCATGCACATGGTGAAGAATAGACTGAATTTGCTATGATGGTATAATAGTGTATTTCTGAAACTAGAACCGTGATAGGTCAAGATGAGGTTAGCCAAGCGCAAACTAGTGTGACAGCTAGCGCCAGTCAAAATAGTATGATTACCTTACTGAGAGATGGGTATTTATGACTTTTTGACCTTTTAAAGGTGATTTTTACTGAAAATGTGAAAAACAGAAACTAGTCTATTTTAAATTGTTTGCCAGTGGTCCAGGTTATTCCTCACTACCAATCACCCTGATTGTTCAGAGTTCAAGAGCACTTTTTCACAACTTTCAGACTGTATCGGGGTTTTGCGTCACAGTAAAGCTAACAACAATTAGCATCCTAATTATGCTGATTATCAGACCAATAAACCACCTTTAATTACATGCAAACAGTGCACACCAGAGACCTCAAGAGGTGCTTATACAATATGAATATACTGGCGGCAAGACAAAGTTTGTCGCAGTATATATTTTGGTACAGAATAAATAAAAAACTTAGATTGAGTTTATGACAACCAGGGTGGTGACAGCAGCTCAGGCGGTTCTGCCAAACTAACCTCAATGACAATGCATCTGTCACATCAGTGCATATTGTTTGTACCTTTGGGCAAGACCACTTCACCCACCTTGCTACATGGATGTGTACAACAGTTTTGATAAGTGCTCTAGAGGCAGTTGAGGTATGGATACAGTCACGTTTTTTCATCACTTTGGACAACTGCAGACACTCTCTGACTGAGGAGAGTTTCCAAAGAGGAGGTTTGAGTAGCCAAATATTGTACATATCGCCACTTGAAAACAAGACAACTGGCATAAAAGTAAAAAGCAGTATTCCAAAAAAGTATTTAAACCAAATGTTAACCAAGCATATTATTATATTATAGGGCAGTTTAGTTAATTTGCATTGATATTTATAAAAACAGACCATACACATATGGAAACCTTCACAAACTCTAATGGTAAGTTGAAGTCAAATATTTTTTAATTTCAACTGGAACTGTCACTGAATTTGTGTGATAAGTAGCTAAGGATACTTAGGTATAGTTCTGCTAACCTCAACAACAGTATATGTTAAGCATGATAAAACTACTTCTTCAAAGGGGAGGAAATGAATAATCAAAAATATAAATAATGTCTTAAGAAAATAAATGTCTTACTATTGTTCGATTAGCAAAGCGATTTAAGATGGTAATTTGGTCCTTACTAACCCTGTGTCCATTTTGTTTTCTTTCATTTGTAGGATGAAAAAAAACACTGCTAGTTTCTCTTTCTACCCTCCAACTACACAGGGCTTAAAGTCAGATCTAAACTTCTGAATTCTGGGGCACGTTTGATTTGTCTCACTGCACAACACAACCATACGGTGTGCTCCCTTATCTGAGTCAGTATGCAGAACTGCAGACAGACAGCACGGGGGCATCCTCCTGTCCACCGCATCAAACCAAGCCTCCTCCATCTCTCCCCAGCATGGGCCTGCTTTTGTGGGAGGCCAGCCCTATCCAACGCCTCCTTATCTTCTCCTCAGGCCACGAACAGGCTCGGGCTTGTGTCGCAAGCCCACGCCCCTTGTTCAGAGTAACACCCGTGTAAACAGACAGTGGACCGATCACGGGGTGCACCGAAGTGAAAGAGTGTTACTTGTGTCATCGCCTGTTGGTTCAGAAGTGTTGGTTAGGATCTTTTAATGTTTGGTTGAGATGTTTGCTCGTTTACCCAATAGCAGCTAGTTCAATCTCCGCTTCT